>APFE030706042.1:32786-65973 GCA_000404065.3 Pinus taeda
AGCAGATTCATTGTTTTTATAGAGATTGCAGATTTTGAAAATATCTAATAAATATCAATAAAGTCCATTGTTTCACTTAACAACTCTCTATCTAATTTCAAAATATTCCCAAAATCTATAATACAAATACACTCCAATAACAACTCTTAAATTCTTATACCTTTCTTATCTGAGATTTTGTTAGTTTTTTGACACAGAAGTTTCTCCCCTGATATATGACATATGTAATTACATGATATGTTGCCTTCTGTCACTTTTTATAGATAACCAATATAATATAATTCCGCTTTTTTCTTCCTGAAAAAACTCTTAAATTCTCCTACGCATGAACAGTGATCAAATTTGAAAGGCAGGTCTTAATTTCATTTAGAAGGGCACACATCTAGGTCGCACTTCTATAATGAAAAGCATAAAAAAAAAAAGCAATTCAATTGACAATAGTAAATTATTTTCAAATTTCTTTTTATTTTTCACAAACAAAAAGATACTACTATGTCAAGGCTGCATTGTATTACTCTCAGTTGTGACATATAGTCACAGCAATCATATTGCACAGGCCTTGAACTCAGCCACAATTGAACCAACTATAGAGACAAAATCATAGTTGGGAAACTGCATATGAGTACAAAAAATAAACATATATACATAATTACATCTTAATGAAATTGAAATAAAAATAAAAATACGAAGAAACAAAAATACTTATATTAAAAATATATGGAAGGTATCATTTATAAAATTAAAAATAAATTCTAAGTGAGGTGTACAAATCAATGGTGGACATAGCTGAGGTGTACAAATCAGAAAGCAGTTACAATATCCTCTGTTATACGAAGAGTACCTAGAATGAAGTATGAAGGTAAATCAATGGTGGGCATAGCTGAGGTGTACAAATCATAAAGCTGTTACAATATTCTCTAGTACAGGAAGAATTTTTTACAGCAGAGCAGTGACATTTTGCAGAATTTACACATATAGAATTAACCTAACCATTCTGAGACGTCATACAGTCCAAAACTGAAGCAACCAAAGTCCT
This sequence comes from Pinus taeda, assembly GCA_000404065.3. Classification (NCBI taxonomy): domain Eukaryota; kingdom Viridiplantae; phylum Streptophyta; class Pinopsida; order Pinales; family Pinaceae; genus Pinus; species Pinus taeda. The sequence goes on from APFE030706042.1 coordinate 33,823, forward strand.
GGACCATGAACCGAAATTGAGGCATACAGGACAATGAACCAATTCTAGGACATATTGGTATATATTCAATACATTACAATGGAGAGGATTGCCTTCGAAAGGCTCGGGGATTGGTTTAGAGTGTGAAGAAACCTGTCAGAAACTCCAGAAGAGGGGCAACTTGGTCAGGGTCGATACTACAGACAGTTCCTGTTGGTGCTGTGGATGAATTTCGGGTCCCAAAAATGGACAATCCAAAACTTGAACAATTTACCATTCCGTTCCAGAAATAGAACGTTTGCATTGGTTATATCGTTTGGGATTCTATTTAACAGATTGCCGAATTGCAAAGGTCAGAGCGTTATGGGATAGGTTGGTTGCGAGGTCTCATTGCGAATTATGAAGTCCTCTCGATGGTTCTTGTTTGGATTGGAATTTGGGGTATCATATATACCAACAGGCCATGTCACCTGGGGCTTATGACAATTGGACAATAATTAAGGAAATGTTGGATGTACCATTGCTATGCATTATCGGTGAATTTATTCCAGCCACAATGATAGTTTTCATTTACTATTTTGACCACAGTGTGGCATCTCAACTTGCTTAGCAAAGGAAATTCAACTTGAGGATATACCTCCATTATGACCTGCCTTTTTGGGATATACCTCCTTCAAATGGTGTTATTACTCAATCACCCATGCACACAAAAGGTTTAGCTACTTTGAAACAACGACTGGTCCGTGAAAGATTGGTGAATACAGCTAAGAAAAGCATTACACAAAACTCAAGCTTAGGGCAGTTGAATGGAAGCATGAACGACACTGATCAATAGATGTAAACTCCATTGATTTACCAGCCGACTCGATAGGTTTACCTGCTTTAAACCAACAGTGCATAAATGAATTTTGGTGAAAGCTTTCGCATTTGAAATTGGGAAATTGTGCAAAGATCTCTGAAATGATCGGATATTCTTTGATTTAACATCAAATTCAAATATGAAACTCTGGCAATATTGAATGATGAAGGCTGTGAACGAAAGAATACGGAGTTTGTCTAAAATAAAATCGCATCTGGGATCACTTAAGTTTATATCGATTATAGATTTTGGATCTGAAATGGGAAGGAGTAAGTTCTTGCTCAAGATTTGAAAATATTCATAAATTTGCAATCTCTATAGAGTTGAGGAGGCACTGTCACTCGTTGGTGAAATGCATCGAGCCCATTTGCAACCCAATGAATTCACCTTCGCTAGCGTTCTTCCAGCCTGTGCCAAGTTGGCGTCTCTGCAACTAGGCAGCAACTAGGATCCTCCAAAACAATCCCAAAATCTATTAAAAATCGAAAATTAGTTTGTGAACTATGATTTCTACGGGCAGAAGCATCTAAGCAAGTAAAACTCGTTGAAATCCTGAGTATTGGTTCCAACTTAGAATCAATGGTGCCAATCGATGACCGTTAATGTTATTTAATATTACTTTTTTTGTATGAACATATATGTTGATGGATTTTCTAGCTATGCAATCTATTAATATAAAAATATCCAGGATTCTTCATCTATTGATAAATTCAAACTAGCTTCCAGTACCATACAATTTTATTGTCCTAATTATATTTACCCTGTGGGTTTCTACCATGAAAAACAAAATAAAGGCTTTATTTCATATGCAGGCAGATCCAGCGAAATCAACACAGGAATCGTGAAAAACAAAATAAAGGCTTTATTTCATATGCAGGCAGATCTAGCGAAATCAACACAGGAATCGGAAATTTGCAGATGCATCAGGAAATCACAAGCAGCGGATTTCAGTCTGATGCTGTTGTGGCTAATTCTTTATTAGACGCTTATGCAAAATGTGGGTTCATAAGAATTGCGCACGAAGTGTTTGACAAAATATCCTAACCAGATGTAATCTTTTGGACTGTCATGATAGCTGAATATTTAAAATTAGGGAATCCAAACGAGTTTCGGAAGCTCTTTTAGATACTCCATAGTGATATATATGCCTGGACGGCAATGATCACATGATACGCACCATCACAGGATAGACTTGTGCTTCCCTATGTTGGAGTCATTATTGTCCAAGTCACTACTAGCTAGCACATTTACTACCACTGATAACACGGATACAAGTAATTTATTGAGAAATTAGGAATATGAAAACATACCAGGAATTGGGAATCCGCAAACAAATAAAATCCAGGAATGCGCTCCTCTCCAAGCTTGACAGGTGTTTGCTGAATCATAAATCTATGCTCCTCTCCAGCTTAAATCGTTGTCAAACGGCTCTCAATTGAAACTACCAAATGAAATAGTAATTGTGAAATAATAATAATTAATAAAAACTTGAATCATATGCATAATTAGAAAAAACAACTCAAAAAGAAACTGTTGTTTTTTAAATGGGACCAACTTAGAAACTGCCAAATGTGTATGAAAAGGTAATTTTGGCATAATAAATAATAAAAACTCAATTAGAAAAAACAACTCAGAAAGAAAGAAACTGTTATTTTTGAAATGGAAGTTTCTCAAAATTTAAGTTTTAACATGAATGAAATCTCCAAATTCAACATTTTTAAAATTTTAATTCTAAAAAAAATGAAATTTAAAAAGAGAGTTAACATTTCTTAAAAATTTTTAAAATATTATTCCATTTTTTTTTAAATGTCAAAAATCATATTTAAATTTTTTTTTGACTTGTAAAATTCCCTCAGTACTTCTCTGACTTGGCAGAGGCCCTTTGAAGGGCTCTGACGTGTTCAATTTTGAACCCTGCGGCATGAATCCAATAATGCTGCCCAACCTTTTTAACTTCAATATGAAACTTGGACAAAGTCAGAGACCAAATTATAAACAAATATATTTAATTCAACCCTGTAATAAAATCTATTCAGTTTTGTGCGTGCTCGGCGACCAGTTGACTTTCCTGGTTGCCTGTCGAGTATGGATGGCCCGCTTGTCAGATTGCATAATCTGGTCAAGGATGTCCGCCACTTACCAGTTCTTCCCCTATCTAAACCCAAGGCCAAAGCAATCTCATAGACTAAGTCATAGGCTTCTCCATATAAATCTATGGGCATATCAAGCACCTCCATTGCTGTATACCTTACTGAAGAATATTAAACAAATCCATTGCCGGATTTTACTCTGTTTTCTACACACAGTGGGGCTTTACCATGGCCACTGCTCTCAGAATTTGCTTTGTTCTAGCGTTGATGACTGTATGGGTAAGCACGAGTGCGAACCCTCATGGAGCATTACAGCCTGATTACTATCAGTGGACATGTCCACAGGCGGCAGCCATTATTTCCGCTGGAGTTCAGAGAGCCGCAGCTCAGGAGGCTCGCATGGCTGCCTCTCTTCTTCGTCTGCATTTTCATGACTGCTTTGTTAATGTAAGTAACTGTGCATATTTTCATGAGTTATATGCGGAGTTAGACTGATTTTCTTTCCAGTTTTTCGAAAAATCATGTTTAAATTTTTACTTTTGGAACAAATTCATATTCATATCATAGCATATTCAAATTTTCTAGATCGTTGTAGAGTTGCTGATGTATATTTATTGATAAATATAATTTGAGACTTATTTTGTAAGAATTCTGGACACCACATATCTCCACAATGCTATGATATTGTCCCCTTTGGGCCTAAGCCCTCATGGATTTGCTTTTCGCTTTACCCCCAAAAAGCCTCATACCAATGGAGATATTTGTCCATCCTTATATACCCATGATCCTCCCCACTTCTAGTCAATGTGGGACTTTGGTTGTATACCCAACAATCCTCCCCACGAACAAAGGACCATCGAGTCTCCCCTCAAACGATTATCCATCCGTCCACTCTCTACCAACCAGGATTCTCCGCTCCAATGCGTTGGAAGCACACGCCTTACATGGAACACCACCTGCCTTGAGAGCTTCTCTCTACCAACCAGGATTCTCCGCTCCAATGCGTTGGAAGCACACGCCTTACATGGAACACCACCTGCCTCGAGAGCTTCTTCGCTCCAATGCGTTGGAAGCACACGCCTTACATGGAACACCACCTGCCTCGAGAGCTTGCTCTATCCGAGCTCATCCACGATTCCATCGTGATATTATTGGGGTCCACCACCTTCGTTCGGCATTCCGAGGATTCATCCACTTGGCTAACTTCGGAACTTGGCTCTGATACCACTTGTAAGAACTCTGGACACCACATATCTCCACAATGATATGATATTGTCCACTTTGGGCCTAAGCCCTCGTGGATTTGCTTTTGGCTTTACCTCAAAAGGCCTCATACCAATGGAGATATTTGTCCATCCTTATATACCCACGATCCTCCCCACTTCTAGTCAATGTCAGACTTTAGTCGTATACCCAACATATTTTTCCCTTTTCGTAATAACTTCTCATGTTAATATATATCTCTCTATCAGATTCACTCCATCAACATAGATGTTGCCGATTCCCTAGTTTTCACTTAAAGTTCTCTGTAGCATCATGTTGGGCTAGCTACTTCACATATGGGTTTTGTTTAATACGCGTGGGTTTTGTTTAATACGTGTCTTTTTAATTGAAGAAATTGTTTCTGGAGTAACTCATAAGTGTATATAGTTTTATTTGGGATAAGACTACAAGACCTATGGAAACTAAACTCCCTGCGTAACAATTACATCACATCCCTGAAACTAAATTTTGCGTATACTACCTAACAATTACATCACATCCCTGAAACTAAATTTTGGTTAAACTTTATATTCAGCTAAGTTCATTGTCATCCATTTTTAGTAGAACAGATGTTCTTAGTAACGATAGCGATTATAATCCAGAGCTTTTTCTTTACATCAATTTCACCTGTTTAGAGTTTATTGGGGATCTTACAAATGGGTTTTGATTAATCTCTATATGCAACAAGGTTCATTGTCATCCATTTTTAATAGAACGGAAGTTCTTAGTAGTGATTATGATCCAGAACTTCTTCTTTACATCAACTTCCCCTGTATAGTGTTTACTGGGGATCTTAGGTCTTATTTGAAGAATACGTACTCAGGGTTTTGTATGGCAAGTTTGGTTTCCTAGTAATGTAAAAGAGAGTTTGGTTATTAGATGGTATATTCAGAAATTAAAAGGAATCCATATAATACTTATGTTTTTTAGTCGGAGAAAGAAAAACAACATAGAAGTTCACATATCAAGTCCTTTTAAATTTTGTTGGGACATTTATTTGGGGTTAAACTGGAATATTGTTGGCTTTATTCATTATTATGGAAGGTTTTTCTTTCCATCCAGGTTGAGTTTAGGTTTGAGTTAATTCTAATATAATAGGGGAAATTAGACCCATAAATTAGTTGTGTAAATGTAGGATAATCATTGTTATTAGTTGTCTAAATGTAGGATAATAATTGTTATCAGGATTGTAATGTAAGATGTTGTCATTAAAATTGTATACTTTTGATGATGTTGATTGTAGATTCTTAAATATTTAAAAAACCAAAGGGGTATAGTTTGATTTCGTTCAGGTCTAAATTGATTTCTGGAATATTCAGGAATTTGCCATAGACATAAGGATGACCTTATTGTATAAACTAGGTCTATTCAGGAATTTGCCATAAACATAAAGATGACTTTATTGTATAAACTAGGTAGTCAAACTTAAATGTTCCTTATTTTTTATCTCCACAATTAACTTTCACTCTCAACCCCTCTCATCAAAATTTAAACTTCAAACAAAATAATAAACTAAATCCATGCAAACCCAACTAATCTACTAATAATATGGATAAGAAGAGACAATTAGTTAATTTAACAAATTCAGTAAACTGTTACAGAAATTTCTCCGCATATGAAAACTATTTGTTCATTACATATCAATCAGGGCTAAATAAGCCTTAAATCTAGTGTTTTATGGCACATTGAGACGTGCAAAGATTATCATTATAAAGAGACTTCAGCTTTCAGTAATATTTCATTAAATTGTAATGGATATTTGACAAAGAAATGGAAGTTATGTGCAGGGATGTGATGGTTCAGTGCTCCTGGATGACACACCGACTTTTGAGGGAGAGAAGACAGCAGCTCCCAACAACAATTCTATCCGTGGTTTCGAAGTCATAGATGCCATCAAAGAAGAACTTGAATCTGCATGCCCTGGAAAGGTTTCCTGTGCTGATATACTTGCAGTGGTAGCCCGGGATTCTGTGGTGTTGGTAAAATTTTATTGCCGTATTGCTCAAAATTTTATATTTCATAAGCTTGCATTTATCAAATTGGAAATCTATTAAGATTATAGAATGACATCGAAGAGTTGTTTTTTGGTATGGGCAGACAGGAGGGCCATCATGGGAGGTGCTGTTGGGGAGGAGGGATAGCCTAACAGCAAGCAAAGCAGCCGCAAATAACAGCATTCCGGCCCCCACATCGGATATTTCAGCACTCGTTGAAAGTTTTAAGGGTGTAGGCCTCACACAAAAAGATTTGGTCGCGCTCTCAGGTAAACCCATCTATTTATCTATCCATTTATCTGTACAAGAGATGCAGGAACACTATAAAGGATGGAGAGAAAAAGATAATTAAATTAAATAGTTGGTATCATATTAGCACAAAAGAGTATAGTGTAGAGTTTTAGTTGTTAAGCACTTTTTTACTGGGAGGTTACAGGGTGAATTTTTTCGATATTTTGGGATTAGATTATGTTAATAAGTAAGCAAGATGTGATTTTTTCCAGTGGATTTATTGAGATATTTCTTAAAAACAGAAAAACCATACTTGCTTTATCTATATCCAAACATTTATTGTTATTCCTTTAATCAGCATGCCAGCAAAAGGATCTAGAAACTGAGATCATTGATAAATTTAGAAGCTGGGAGCACTGCTAATTTTTTTAAAAATGGTTGTTTTTGATAAAACCATCGAAGAACTTGTTTTGAATAATTTAAATATTAACCGATTCATATTTTTTGCAGGTGCCCATACAATAGGAAATGCACGCTGCCAAACATTCAGCTCTAGGCTCATGGGAGTCCAACCAGATGGAAGTATTCAAACAGAGTACCTAATATCTCTCCAACAACTTTGCACTCAGGGTTTTGTTATTAATAACAACACTCTAGCTTCATTAGATTTGGAGACCCCGGTAACTTTTGACCACCAGTATTATGTGAATCTACGTTCTGGTGAAGGTTTACTGAAAACGGACCAGCTGCTCTTTTCCAATGGAACAGAATACACGAGGGATTTGGTGCAACTTTACATCAAAGGCCAGAAGGAATTTTTTGAACAATTCAAAAAGTCCATGGTCAAGATGGGAAATATTAAACCCCTGACTGGGACAAATGGTGAGATTCGTAGCAATTGCAGGTCCATTAATTCACGTTCATCGGCATGAGCTATACCCATAACAAGTTTTATATACACCGTATACAATATATCTGTATACGCAATATATAATGTGACAGAAATGTATGGAAGTATTGTAATATTCTTTGAAGCACATTATTAAGCAGGTCATAGAGGAATTGTGGCAGACCGTATTTTGATTTTTGATATTGAATATGTTCTTTATTTTGAATATAAAAGGGTTTTGCGAAATATAAAAAATAAATGTTTTAAGATATATAAAATAAATGTGAATATTATTTTTTATATGGCAAAATGTAAAGTTAGTTTTGGGGGCTTTTAATTGGTAATGGGCGTGAAATGAAGTGTAATGTATCAAGAGGTTCAAGGGGCATTGGTAGGATCTATGACCAAGTAATGCAAGTATTGTTGATGAGTGTTTAAGTTTATTAGACTTTAATAAATCAACTCTTTCAATTTGGTTATCACATCTAGATAATGAGGCATTGTGCTTGGAATTTATAGGTTTATATTTTTGGTTTTGTATTTCTTTTTTATGTTTTATAATGCATACAATAAAAGAGAAAATTTACTATATACATTATAAATCATTTACAACAAGTAACATGATATTATATATATATATATATATATATATATATATATATATATAAAAGATTCACTTGAAGCAATCAGCTAGTCATAATTTGGGCTTGGAGACTATGAATTATGTAGAGCATAAGATGCAATTAATAACATGGAACAAAGAGAAATTGCTAAATTAAAATATAGTAAAACATAGATATGCAAAATCACACGATTGTAGAAAATGATGGCTGATTTTATTAATGATAAAGAGTACAACCAAATCCTGAAAAGGCAAGCTTTGCCAAAGCTTTTGATTAGTCTTATCACAAACAACTACAATGTAAATTAAATCATATACCATAGCTCAAGAAACAAGCAAGAGTGACACTAGATTGAAATCCTTTGTAAGTGTAAATATGGGTAGCTTGGTTTTTGCAAAAAGGTAGCTGTTAGCACTAGTAAAAAATAACCAAACCTTCAAGCAACAATAAATCAATCAGAAAGACACAAGATACATGAAAATTTCCTTCAAAATATTAATGGAGTCACCTAGTTTGTCTCCCCTTGGTGAAATAAGACTGTTGTCGCCATCAAAATTAGCCTCTAATTGATAAGAAATTAAAATGAGATGATAAATGACAACAAAAAATTGTATAACATACCTCTCTTCCTTGTTTTCTCTCAGTGTCTTCATAGATCCTTCCTCCTTATAAAGGGTTCCAAAATAGTTTGTGAAGTTCCCTTGTTTTAAAGATTGTATTTAGTTTGATCTCTAATCTAGTTGATTAGAAAATATGAGGGGGGATGTTCTAAAGGAAATAGTTTATATAAAATTTTCTTTTAGTTTTAAATTTTGACTCTAGTAGGTGTGAACCTAACCTTTTATTTGATTTGATTGGGTTTAATAATTTCTTTGTCTTCAAAAATAGAAATAAAGAGGTTATCACATCTAAATAATGAGACATTGTGCTTGAAAATTTATACGGTTTATATTTTTTGTTTTGTGTTTTTTTTTTATGTTTTATAATGTAGATAATAAAAGGGAGAATTTACTCATGATAAATAGGTATCAATATATATATTAGATTCACTTGAAGCAACAAGCTAGTCATAATTTGGGCTTGGAGACCCTGAATTATGTAGAGCATAAGTTGCAATTAATAACATGGAACAAAGAGAAACTGTTAAATTAAAATATATAGTAAAACATAGATATGCAAAATCACACAATTGTAGAAAATGATGGCTGATTTTATTAATGATAAATAGTACAACCAAATCCTGAAAAGCCAAGCTTTGCGAAAGCTTTTGACTAGTCTTATCGCAAACAACTACAATGTAAATTAAATCATATACCATAGCTCAAGAAACAAGCAAGAGTGGCACGAGATTGAAATCCTTCGTAAGTGTAAATATGGGTAGCTTGTTTTTTGCAAAAATGTCGCTGTTAGCACTAGTAAAAAATAACCAAACCTTCAAACAACAGTAAATCAATCAGAAAGACACAAGATACATGAAAATTTCCTTCAAAATATTAATGGAGTCACCTAGTTTGTCTCCCCTTGGTGAGATAAGATTGTTGTCGCCATCAAGATTAGCCTCTAACTGATAAGAAATTAAAATTAGATGATAAATGACAACAAAAAATTGTATAACATACCTCTCTTCCTTTTTTTCTCTCAGTGTCTTCATAGATCCTTCCTCCTTATAAAGGGTTCCAAAATAGTTTGTGAAGTTCCCTTGTTTTAAAGATTGTATTTTATTTGATCTCTAATCTAATTGATTAGAAATATGAGGAGGGATGTTCTAAAGGAAATAGTTAATTAACTAGTTTATAAAAATTTTCTTTTAGTTTTAAATTTTGACTCTAGTAGGTGTGAACCCAACCCTTTATTTGATTTGATTGGGTTTAATAATTTCTTTGTCTTTAAAAATAGAAGTAAAGAGGTTATCGCATCTAAATAATGAGACATTGTGCTTGAAAATTATAGGTTTATATTTTTTGTTTTGTGTTTTTTTATGTTTTATAATGCAGACAATAAAAGGGAGAATTTAATCATGATAAATAAGTATCAATATATATATTAGATTCACTTGAAGCAACGAGCTAGTCATAATTTGGGCTTGGAGACCCTGAATTATGTAGAGCATAAGTTGCAATTAATAACATGGAACAAAGAGAAACTGCTAAATTAAAATATGTGGTAAAACATAGATATGCAAAATCACACAATTGTAGAAAATGATGGCTGATTTTATTAATGATAAAGAGTACAACCAAATCCTGAAAAGAGAAGCTTTGCGAAAGCTTTTGACTAGTCTTATCACAAACAACTACAATGTAAATTAAATCATATACTATAGCTCAAGAAACAAGCAAGAGTGGCACGATATTGAAATCCTTCGTAAGTGTAAATATGGGTAGCTTGTTTTTTGCAAAAAGGTAGCTGTTAGCACTGGTAAAAAATAACCAAACCTTTAAACATCAATAAATCAATCAGAAAGACACAAGATACATGAAAATTTCCTTCAAAATATTAATGGAGTCACCTAGTTTGTCTCCCCTTGGTCAAATAAGACTGTTGTCGCCATCAAGATTAGCCTCTAACTGATAAGAAATTAAAATTAGATGATAAATGACAACAAAAAATTGTATAACATACCTCTCTTCCTTGTTTTCTCTCAGTGTCTTCATAGATCCTTCCTCCTTATAAAGGGTTCCAAAATAGTTTGTGAAGTTCCCTTGTTTTAAAGATTGTATTTATTTTGATCTCTAATCTAATTGATTAGAAAATATGAGGAGGGATGTTCTAAAGGAAATAGTGAATAAACTAGTTTATAAAAAGTTATAAGAAATGAATGAGCGATTCTTGGTTATGCATGTTATGAATAGTGAATAAACTAGTTTATAAAAAGTTTATAAACTAGTTCCTGGATTAGAAGAAATGAATGAGCGATTCTTGGTTATGCATGTTTTGAGGTCAGTTGCTGCACACAATGACAAGTTTAGTACAAAATCAGTTCTGAAATAACGGTAAGGAATTTTTAAAAAGTGAAAGAGGTTTTTGTTCATCACATACCAAATAACCAAAACCTCCTTCAGTTTATGCATAGGTGCTACGATGTGGGATATATACAGTGATATTTGGAGCTTACATTAAAACAAAGCAAAATTTTCATATTTTTTACTGTTTTAGTCATGTTAGTGCGGGGCCATTTTACAACAGATGGAAAGTAATTTTACAAAACCCAAGGAGGTGTTTGTTAAGCACGAGCCATATAAAAAAAACCTCTTTCAGTTTATTCACAGGTGTCATGGATTGGGACATGTGACTAGATCTTTACAACTCATTTTCACAGATTTAAATTTTTAATGATTTTCTGTTTTAGAGATGATTTTGTGGAACAGATTGCGAGCTACTGGAAATGAATTTCCCAAATTTGAGAGAGGGTTTTCTCCAACGTGACCTTATCTACAAAATCCTCTTTCAGTTTTGTAACAGGTGCTATGGTTTAGGAGATACGAGTTCATCTTCAACACCTATTTTCAAAAATTCGGCCCAAGTTTAATGTAACTAATTCTATTTTGAAGAAAATGGTTGAGCTCAATCCGTTAGTACAAGGATGAGAAAATGTATATATTTTATGAATTTAATAGTGTAGGGGTTGGATTTTGGTAGAAGGTTGGAAACTTGGGATTGCTTGGCACTCCATTGTACATTTGATTTCTGCATTTTTGGCAAAGGAAAGACCAGGGTTTTGCAGCACTTGTTGGGATCCTTGTGGCTCTGTGTTTTGATGGTGTTTTTCTTCATGTAGTTGTAAGTTCATTGATGTTTTATGTATGCCATTTCCATTCTATTTTCTTCTAAAATCAAACAAATTGAGTGGCAAAGGTAGAACTCATGAGTTTGTTGTGCTCTGCCTTTTAGTTTTGCTTAATTCTCAATGTTTTCTTTAGTTTGAAGAGGATTCTTGATAGCCTCTTGCCCTCTTCAGCTCCTCAACAGTCTTTTCCATCCATTAATCTAATCTAAAGCATCAAAATTACTGCCTACCTTGCCCCAACCAGAACTCTGCAAAAATTTGGCCTCATCCCCGGACCCAAAATTGCCTTTCCCTTTTTCCAACAAAAAACTCCCATAAACTCAAATTAAATCCTTGCACTTCATACCTAGCCTAATATTAGTTGTTAAATCAGTAATCTCAAGCCCCATCGATTATCTTTTGCTGAGATTGACCCGGAGAGAGCCCTCTCCTGTCCTCTTAGGGCTAGCTACAAGGCTGAGTGTGGTTTGATGTGGACCTAGAAGCTTACCTTTTCAGCCTGAGGTAAATCTAGGCTCTAACATAGTGGCGACCATACTGGGGAACATAATTCTTTGTTTGTTAGTGTTCCTCGTGTTATAAACTACAGACGGAGTCTGAAGATTAGCCAGGTAGCCTTCGAAACGCTTTTGCTTTGCATTAGCACAAGTAGATAAAAGCTACTTCAGTCAATCTCCAGTCTAGTCTTATGAACGGAATATCTAACCTGCAAATTGCCCCAGTACATGTATCAAGTTAGATCTGATTGTTGATGGTGGACAACAATCAGACACATATGAAGGCTGAAACATTCACCTAGCGACTCCAACTCAATCCAGAGATTCCAGTGCTCACTGATCCGTTCATGCACTAAAATAAAATGGTAGGGTATGTGGTAGACCCTGTGTTTTGTGAAGCTTTAAAAGAAGTTAGAGATCAGTTAGTGGATATTGAAATTAATGAAGCATTTTTCATTGTCATGCTTCAATGGTTGAGATCTCCAAAGTTTCCTCCTAAAGCTAAAGCTGGTTTATTTGAGTTAGTTGTTGAAAAATTTGAGAAGGAGATTCAGTATTTAAATGATCAGATCCAATCATATGAATTCCGAGATCCCAAAAAGTTCTTGGAAACTCTCCCTCCTTCAAAACAAGAAACAATAGAGCTGCCCGTGGATGTTTGCATTGACAGTTTGCAGTTGGAGGTCTATGTTGAGGAATTAAGGAAGCAAACAGAGTTTGGTTTCTTTGATCCTATTGCAACATACATGGATTTTTTTTTTTTTTTTTTTTTTTTTTTTTTAGTTTGAATGATAGATCAAATTGTCTTTTACACAACCAGACTTGTTATGTGCATGTATGGCTATCAACATTTACATTTGTGTCCTGGTTGAAGCACTTTCAAGCAGCATCCTTGTCACAGTTACTTGATTGGTTGATCTGGAAATACAACATTACTTGATCTCTCAATTTTGCAGCAAATTGGGTTAGATTTGTACATAAATAAGCTGCCCGGGGTAGCATTTCAGTTTTCGGTATTTGTTTATGTACATGTTGCAGTATGTATATGTTTTTGGATTGGTATGAGTTGTTTTGGGTTTGCAATTGTTTGACCATCCATGCCCAATGGAAGAGGCATTATCTGCTTTTTAGAGATCTGTAGTTCTTGGCACCTCCAAGGAGCTACCATCCCCATTGGAGCCAATGTTAGTTCAAGTCTTTGTAGCCTGTCACCAGGGATCAACATGAGCTCTTACTATGTCTGGTTTGTTAGATGTTTTGCACATGATGTTCAACACAAAACATGTCACAAGTGTGTCCATCAAAAGAAGCACAGAAAAATATTTTCAACGGTATATCACACTCCCGTAACCGGTTCCTGGATTAGAAGAAATGAATGAGTGATTCTTGGTTATGCATGTTTTGAGGTCAATTGCTGCACACAATGACAAGTTTAGTACAAAATCAGTTTCTGAAATAATGGTAACGAATTTTTAAAAGGTGAAAGAGGTTTTTGTTCATCACATACCAAGTAACAAAACCCTCCTTCAGTTTATATACAGGTGCTACTATGTGGGAGATATACAATGATATTTGGAGCTTACATTAAAACAAAGCAAATTTTTCATTTTTTTTACTGTTTTAGTCATTTTAGTGTGGGGCCATTTTACAATAGATGGAAAGTAATTTTGAAAAACCCAAGGAGGTTTTTGTTAAAAACGCGCCATATAACAAAAACCTCTTTCAGTTTATTCACAGGTGTCATGGATTGGGATATGTGACTAGATCTTTACAGCTCATTTTCACAGATTTAAATTTTTAATGATTTTCTGTTTTAGAGATGATTTTGTGGAACAGATTGCGAGCTACTGGAAATGAATTTCCCAAATTTGAGAGAGGTTTTTCTCCAGCATTACCTTATCTACAAAATGTCTTTCAATTTTGTAAGAGGTGCTATGGCTTAGGAGATACGAGTTCATCTTCAACACCTATTTTCAGAAATTCGGCCCAAGTTTAATGTAACTAATTCTATTTTGAAGAAAATGGTTGAGCTCAATCCATTAGTACAAGGATGAGAAAATGTATATATTTTATGAATTTCATAGTGTAGGGGTTGGATTCTGGTAGAAGGTTGGACACTTGGGATTACTTGGCACTCCATTGTACATTTGATTTCTGCATTTTTGACAAAGGAAAGACCAGGGTTTTGCAGCACTTGTTGGGATCCTTGTGGCTTTGTGTTTTGATGGTGTTTTTCTTCATGTAATTATAAGTTCATTGATGTTTTATGTATGCCATTTCCCTTCTATTTGCTTCTAAAATTAAACAAATTGAGTGACAAAGGTAGAATTCATGAGTTTGCTGTGCTCTGCCTTTTAGTTTTGCTTAATTCTCAATGTTTTCTTCAGTTTGAAGAGGATTCTTGATAGCCTCTTGCCCTCTTCAACTCCTCAACAGTCTTTTCCATCCATTCATCTAATCTAAAGCATCAAAACCACTGCCTACCTTGCCCCAATTAGAACTCTGCAAAAATTTGGCCTCATCCCCAAACCCAAAATTGCCTTCCCTTTTTCCAACAAAAAACCCCCATAAACTCAAATTAAAACCTTGCACTTCATACCTAGCCTAAGATTAGTTGTTAAATCAGTCATCTCAAGCCCTATTGATTATCTTTTGCTGAGATTGACCCGGAGAAAGCCCTCTACTGTCCTTGTAGGGCTAGCTATGAGGCTGAGCGTGGTTTGATGTGGACCTAGAAGCTTACCTTTTCAACTTGAGGTAAATCTAGGCTCTAACAGGTGTGTCGTCCCCACTTCCATAACTAGAACTTAGAGGTTGGGTCATGTCATGTCATAGTGAGACTGTGAAATTGGGTAAATGTGGGATGAGGTTGTTACAACATTTTTAATAAATGAACATGCTATACATACCTCAAGGTTACATACCTTTGACTTACATGATTGAAAGATTGATGTTCTAATAATATTTTGAACTGAAGACACATTGTTAAATGACTAAAAATTAAAGAGTAGTAATATTACTTACTTGAGTTTGATGAGGACTTCAAGTTGGTCCCAAAATGCTTGAAGTTTTATTTTGGCTATAGTAAGGATGAGTTTTTTCAGGTCTCCAAATAGACTTCTCCTCATATTGATATAGATTGCTTCCTTCCTTGAGACAAATATACTAGGTTTATTCAACGAGTTCTTCCTTTATTTAATGATTATGCATTGCAATAGTATATTGCTTAAAATTCCTTGCATAGCATAGATTCTCTTGTCGGCTTCTCTATCACTTATAGGTCTCTGTCTACATATATGTATACATAGATCTCCTTAGATACTCCTTTCACTGGTTTATGGAGCTATACCTTTATCTAAATGTATACAAGTTTCCTTTTAATGATGACTGTAATCCTTGAGGTGATTGTAGCTTCTAATGAGCTTAGGTCAGTTCTTATTCAACAAGTGATGTTTTCGTTGGTTACTCCAATCTAGAGATTCATTCACATTCTTATAAATTTGATGACACATAAAAATTTTCGGATTTACGAAATGATATATAGAATTTTGGATTTCTTATATGAATTTAGATTCTATATTCTATGAATATGTGCATTCTTATTTCCAAAGATATTGGTTTTGTCTAGGCTAGTAATTTAGCTATTCAGATCTCTAAAATTACTACTCGACCGCTTTTATTGTTGTGGCTTTTCAAGTTTAGGTTTGTGGGCGTAATCACCCAGGTCTGCAGCCTAATTGATGAAGACTAGACTTGTAATCATGTTCAGAAAAGTGTTATTTTTTAATTTGATTTTCCTCCTAGGAACTCGGCCTTAAGGACTAATGCTTGTAGTCTTATTATGATCCTCTAGCTTATGTTTTTATATTCCTATCGTTAGCTTTGATACCATGTTGAGAAATCTATTAGGGAAACAAGTTAGAGTTTTCTTAACTTGATTTCTCTTACTTTGACATTTTGTTGTGATGTTTTTCTTATTATTTCTTCTTTTAATTATTGTATTCTTATCATCAAGAAAAATTCCAACCAATGAAGATCACAAACACAAAAGAGAACACAAGATGTAGGCACTCATCCAAGGCAAAACCCTTCTTCTAAGGGAAAACCCAGAAATTCTTCTTCTCTTCTTTAGAATCAAATCAAATGAGACAACCTAGACCTTTTGACCAAAAACATAGACTCCCTCCATCCACCAAATCAGTCTCCATGTAACCAAGTTAAACTTCTAGCCCCTTCCTTCACAAGTCAACATAGGTTTGCCCTGGGGGCTTCACTCAATGAACCTCTAATATATCACATGCATTTGTGGCATACTAAACAATACCCTTAATTTGACTACATATTGGAAATTACCTCTAAAAATCATATTATTTAACCCTCTACCAATATGAACCCAATACAAATTTCCAATTAAAAAAACCCCTATTTTCACTAAATATTGTGGGTATCCATTTTTTCATTAACACTTTTTATACCCCTTTATATTTTTTCATTAACACTGAGCTCCATTTTTTTATATCTTCCAATATAAAAACTCTTTACCCCCTATTATATGCTCAATATATATGTCATTTGTTTCTCAATAAATATCCCCCAATATGAATGCATGTGGTATGGTATTTCTCCCCAATGAAGCCACCATGAGGTCTTCTCCTCCAAAACGAGTCAACAAGAATTTCATTCTGCTATGCGCTTCTGAGGTTCAGCCTGCACTTTTGGCCTTACAATATGTCTTAGTTTCCTTCACAAGTATGGCAGAATCTCGGCTTCAAAATATATCTTCCTTTGCTATGACAATTCCTTCCTTGTGATGATAAAATACTTCTATCTTAGACACCCTCACACTTTTTTCTTCACTTGAAAATTGCAGATCGACTTCATATTTGTGTGTGCTCCTCAATAGGTCGAATGCATCATTAATATATATAGTCTTTTGGAAGTCGAATCATCTTCTTGAGGCTGACTTGATGTGCTTGACGCCAACTTGTAGGAGAAGGCAAGCCGACTTGATGGATGAGGGATAAGACACATAAAATAATCTTGTTTCTTGGCTTAAGGAGCCCAAGAATGGTCTAATACATAATGACAATGACTTAAGCTATAGACATAAACCCTAGAAGCCTTCAATGGAAGCTTTGACCTAGAGACAAAATAAACAAAGCATATGGAAGCTTTGACCTAGAGACAAAATAAACAAAGCATGAAACCCACGCTCAATAATATTTTTTCATTTGACAATAATTTTTTTCTTTCTTTTGTTTTGACAAATACATTACATCATGACTCAAATATAATTATGAAGACCGATACTAGTTACATTCTTCAACATATTTGGCGGCTAAAAAAGGTAAAAACATGTAAACATGTGTCAATTTCAAAAATTAGTCACATCAACCCATATCACCTCAGTGTATCAATGAATAGATCCTTTGTGCATTTGATGCACATGCACCAAGTTGGCCTTGTGCACAAAACACTGACATTATGATCAAATTGACACCTTGGTAGACAAGGCCTACTATTCATATTGTTTAGTAGAATGGGTCTGATATCTACAAATCAAAAAGTCTTGGAAACCACATTTGATGTTGGAAAAATTTACAGGAAATCAACAGCGTAGTCTAACTGGTTGGAGGAATTGCCTAGAAAGTTATGGAAATTCCTTGCATATTTAGAGAAAATCCGGCAAGGATTTTTGTAAATCCAAGTTATAGTTGTTAAACTTCAAAATTGTAGGTGTCTTAAACTTTTTTGATGGTGTTGAATCCATTCCCACCATCAAAAACAAGATTCAAACACTGCCTCTACAAGATTTTTTGAAATTTTTTTACCCGGATTTTAGCCACTTTTAACCATCCGACAATTCCTCCACCTCGATAAACTATTCCGAAATCAACGCCTTCACCTTCCTTGCCAGTGATGACCCATTCGAAAATGTTGTTGTCCTTTTAATGCCATTACACAATAATCAGTATCACTGGTTAATCATTACATAATAAGATAACAAACAAAACAAAATTATTTTGAAAAATAAATTAATTTCATTTTCTAATAAACGATAAAGCATAATTTTGATTGACTGCGAGCTGGTATAATAAGTTCAATAAAATATAATATTTTAAATAAATTATACCGATTGTTAAAAAATAAATCAAAATTGATATATGGAAAAATGTAATTTTTTTATGTTTTAGTTCATAAAACATAAAGGCAAATTTGTCTATCATTTAATAAATTTCAGTTTTCATTAGTTACCGGTTTAGGGTTTAGATACCATTTTAAAATTCCAAAAAAAATGTTTTAAAAATATTTTACACCACTACTTTATTGCCTCCAACGTTGCGTAAACATAGGGTACTGTCGAGGAGTAATAACAACCACATGGAGAAGGCAACGTGGACTGAATTTATGAACGTGGGTTAAAATCTTGCTTTAATCGTCAACGGACGAATTTCAATGTCTATCATAATTTTAAATTTCGGTACGGAGAGACTTAAAGAGATTTTTCATTTAATATATATTAACTGGGTTGAGAGACGAAGTAATGATTCCAGATATAAAAAATTAATGTTGAAAGCAGCGGAAAAGTTAATTGATAAAAAATCTGGCGAGAAAATGTTTATGGAAATTCATACGAAGTTTCCATGTTTAAGGAGGTTTCAAATTTGTTTAGCAAATTATGGAATTTTAGCTATGGTAAAACTGGGGCAGAAATTGTAAATTTAGTTTTAGTTATTAAGTCTAAAAATTGTTTTTGTTTTTTTTGTTTTTTTTTTTTTTCATCAGAAGAAAAAAAGCATAATATTATATTGAGAAAATATAGTTCAGATGATGAATAAGCATATGTACATATATGAGTTATGAGTGAATATATCATATATTCAGATAGACATATGAGTCAAAATATGCGTATATGACGTTCAGATATATAAAAAGTGGGAAAAGGTAAAGATGTTCAAATGCATGAAGGCATAAGGACAGTCTTCATTCGGATCCATATATAGAGTGCCATAGGGTTGTGATACTATCAGTGATGATAGTATTTGGCAAATGATGATCATTGAAGATGATATCATTCCGCCATTTCCAGACGTTCCATAAATATAGCAGAATGAGGAAGCGTCTATTACCCTTTTGTTTGCTCCACCACGATATAGCTGCATGAATAGAATCAAAGTCTGTTAGATGAAAGCCAAAATTGTGGGCCAGATCATACCAGATTCGGAGAGAGGATGAACATTTGATGAACAGGTGTAGATTAGTTTCTTCATCATTACCACACAGAGGGCATCTGCTGGCTCCGTGCCATGAGCGTTTGCGGAGATTTTCCCATGTAAGGTTTTTGTTATAAAAAACCAGCCATGCAAAATGTATATATTTAGGAGGACGTGATGCCTTCCAGAATATATATGGGAAAATCGGAAGAGAGTATCCATGCATAGAAAAGAATAAATGTCGCGAACAGTCACAGGGCGCCGAAAACCGCAGACAGTCCATTGGAGTTGATCGGATGATCCATATCGATGGAGCCCTCTAGTAGATAGTGAGGCTGAGATAGAATTCCACGAGCTCGCCGCCAAATTCGTAAGAAAGAGATCATTGCTTGACATCCATATCGGTGTGGACCCATGCCACTCTTTGATCAATTTGTTCCATGTAAATATGCCTTTATGCTGCAACTGTAGAATGAGTTCATCCGGGATGACAATGTCTTTGTGTCCACATATGAGAGGGTCCAATCCAATGATGATCCTAGATCCAGAGTGAAGTCGCCATCGAAAACGGGAAAGAAAGAGGGCTTCGATTTTCTTCATGCTGCGCCATATGGGAGATCCCGTTCCAATGCCAATGGAACCTTTCCTGTACCAATATGCAATACATTTACCTTTCATATATCTGTGTCGGATGATGTTGCTCCATGGGGACGTGCCATATATACCTCTCCATAAAGTGCGGCAGAGCAATGCACAGCCGAATTGTCTTAATTCCTTGATGCCCCATCCTCCTTGTTGTTTTGGAATGGAAATGTCCTTTATCTTAGATAGGTGAAACTTGTGCTGAAAGGATTTACCGCCCCATATGAAGCATGCAGATAGCTGATTAAGACGACGAATGATGGAGGACGGAATATAAAATAGGTGAGCCCAGTATACCGAAAGATGCGTTAGAACCGACACAGAGAGTGTGGATCGGCCCGCCAATGATAATGCGCGGAATTCCCATGATGATATCTTGTTGAAATATCGCTGGACCAACCATTCCCAGTCGGTAGTCGAATAGTGTGGTTTGAGCAGAAAACCAAGATAGGAGATGCCATTCATGAAAGAAAGAGCCTGTACGCCGAACATATCAGCTATGTTGGTGATCAGAACAGTAAGATCTCCATTGTAATATATTTTCGATTTGTGCTTGTTGATATTGAGGCCAGTGGCCTTCTGGAAATTGGAGATGATTTCGAATAGACATTGCCATGATTGACGCTGAAGCATATCACATAAGAGAATATCATCAACAAAAAGATTATGTGAAAGAGATGTGTGACGGCTGATGCGAATGGGAGAAATACTTTGATCATCGACAGCTTTGTTGATATGGAGACTGAGGGAATTCATGGCAACAATGAATATGATAGGGGCAAGAGGGCATCCTTGGCGAAGACCTCTCTCGGCAGAGAAAAAAGGAGTAGGAATCCCGTTGACGTTGATGGCATAGTTAACTCCTTCGATGCAAGCCATAATCCATGATATCATGCAGGGCCTCAGACCAATGCGTGCCAAGAGACATCGGATGAATCCCCAATCAATACAATCATAAGCCTTTTGTAAATCAATTTTTAGGATTGCCGCGTCGATGTTTTTTGAGAACATAGAATATATACATTCCTGAGTAGAAGCGACAGTGTCCATGATGTTCCGCCCTTTGAGGAAAGCGTGTTGGTCTTTGGAGAGTTGGATAGCCAGTGAACCCTTAATGCGTTCAGCGATGATCTTTGATATAATCTTGAAAGATATGTTGCAAAGGGAAATCGGACGGAAGTCGGAGAAGGATTCGGCATCACACTTCTTGGGGATGAGAGCAATCAGAGTAGATGAAGTATGTGGATGAATATACCCTGTGATACGGGAATCTTCGATCATCTTTAATAGGTCTGATTTGAGAATGTCAAAGAAACATAGGAAGAATTCAATATTCCATCCGTCAGGCCCAGGACATTTGTCCTTGCTGAATGCTTTTAGAACTTTATGAAGCTCTTCTTCAGTGACTGGCTGATAAATGAGATCATTGCCAGAGTCGTCGAACATGGAGGGATATAGCTCGATACCCCAAAGGATGTCGTGTATTGCACTTCCCCTACCCCTACTGTATTGGGACTTGAAATGAGCGACAGCCGCATTGGAAATGTCCTGATGAGAATATATGAAACCACCCTTGCCATCATTGATCCGCCAAATAGAATTGCACTGTCTTCTGTAATTGGCGAATTTATGAAAAAATTTTGTATTTCTATCGCCTAGGTGAAGCCATAGAGCCCGGCTCTTGAGACGCCAGGAAGATTCCTCCAATTTTAATAATTAAAGTTTCCTGCGGGAGAGATCAGATATCTATGTCCTCGTGTGGAAAGTCATGATATTGGGATCATGAGCAGAATGAAGGAGTTCAAGCATCTTCTGAATATTCATAAGTTCGATCCGATTTTTTCTCTTTTCAGCAGTCTGCCAAGATTTAACTTTGGATCGAATGTGAGCCATTCGCAAGTGAAAAGGAGTGCATTGAGGAGGATCGGTGGCCGACTCCCGCCAAGCTAATGAAACCATATTGATAAATGCCGGATTCTCAATAAAGGAATGATCAAATTTGAATGGGAAGTGCTGACCAAATTCCTTTCGACGCCATTGGAAATAAATGGGACGGTGATCAGATATAGAATCGATGCCAATAGTTACAGAGGGGATGCCCAGAATTGAAATTTCGGTCATATTTTGAAAAACTTAGGAGAATTTTGTAAATCTAAGTAAAAGTTGTTAAAATTCATAATTTTCCTAGCTTTTGATGGTGCTGAATCCATTTCCACCATAAAAACAAGATTCAAATATTGCATCTACAAAATTATTTGAATTTTTTTTACACGAATTCAAACCACTTTTAACAATCCTAACAATTCCTCAACCTCCCTAAACAACTCTATTTCCACCCTTTAAAATAAAAATTATTTTACAGTATTCCAACAAATTTTAAATATCCGATGACATACGCTACCTTAAACCTCTCATGTACATATTCAGTTAGAGTTTGTCTTTTAGCTGCAAATGCATCTGCAAATGGCAGAGTTGTAGAGGATCAGATTTTTGTGATGCTGAAACATATTGATGTACATAATGTTGTGAGACCAGATCAAACAGAACTTTCCATTTTCATTGAAAACAGCATGTCTGTACACGCATCACCATTTACCTAAACCAAACGACTGAGATGTTTATCTTTCACATCACTACACATGAATGAGATAATTATATAAAATTGTTTTACTTTAATTATTTTATGCATCACTTAAGTATATGTTTAATTTCATTTTGGTACAAATGAAAAGGAATATATAAAAATATTTTAATTTAATTATTTGATTTTTTTTACAATTTTGGGTTTCTACTTGAATAAGAATTTTTTCAATTTATTGTTATTAAATTTGCAATTATAATGCTCATAATTATATCAAAAAATTTAATTTAATTACTTTATATTATGTGGTTTTTTCCTTTTGTTTAATAAGAATTTTTTGAATTTAGAATTATTAAATTTGTTTTTCATAAATTTTTGTTTGTGAAGTTGTTTATGTTTTTTGTTTGTCAAGTTGTTTATGTTTTTTTGTTTGTCAAGTTGTTTATGTCTTTTAGAGAGATGACTCCGGGTTAATTTCTGGTTTGAGAAACAAAATCACTACCTTTTAATGTGATTAGATTTTTTTCCACTAAATTTCTAACTGGTGATCTTCACATGAAAGAATGACTTAACATCATACCCTATCACCAGGTATGGCATAATTTTAGCATAACATACAATTTTAATAAACTAAATTTATTTATATATTAAAAACTCATTTAAAAATTTATTATTCAAAATGATCAAAATATAGAATAATTAAATTTAGACTATAAATTTTTTCCATTCATTAATTTGTGATAAATTTCAATTTAATAACTGTGAAGACAATAACCACAATTAAAAAAGACAGATATCATATTGGATATATTTACACTGACAAAAAGGGTGGTGTAACTAATATTGCATTTGAAAGAATCATATATAATTAGCTGAATTTAACTAAATTGTAAATTTAGAGAATATATTGAAATATGATTAATAAGACCTAAAATTAAGTTCTTATTTGTCAAATTTTTATATAATCAATTGAATTTAACTAGATTATAAATTCAAAAAATGTTTTGAAATATAATTAATAAAAGGCAAGTCAATTAACCTCTTATTCTTCAAATTCTAGAATATTTTAAAAATTTGCAATTTAAATAAAGATGATTTATGTAATTCTGCTGGGCCTATGAACTATATAATCTTGCTATACAACGTGGACATGGCTCCATTCTGACCATTCTTATAGGCATAGCAAATTCACTGTTTTTAAAATTACAAATTTTGAAAATGTCTAATAATTATTAATAAAATCAATTGTTTCACTTAACTACTTTCCATCTAATTTTAAAATATTCCCAAAATCTATAATAAAATACACTTCCATAACAACTCTTAAATTCTTCTAGTCATATTCCCAAAATCTATAATAAAAGTCCACTTCATTAACAACTCTTAAATTCTTCTGCGCATGAATCCAATAATGCTAATACATGCTGCCCGACTTTTTTAACTTCAATATGAAACTTGGACAAAGTCAGAGACCAAATTATAAACAACTATATTTAATTCAACCCTGTAATAAAATCTATTCAGTTTTGTGCGTGCTCGGCGACCAGTTGACTCCCTGGTTGCTTGACGAATATGGATGGCCCGCTTGTCAGATTGCATAATCTGGTCAAGGATGTCCGCCACTTACCAGTTCTTCCCCTATCTAAACCCCAAGGCCAAAGGAATCTCATAGACTAAGTCATAGGCTTCTCCATATAAATCTATGGGCATATCAAGCGCATCCATTGCTGTATACCTTACTGAAGAATATTAAACAAATCCATTGCCGGATTTTACTCTGTTTTCTACACACAGTGGGGCTTTACCATGGCGACTGCTCTCAGATTTTGCTTTGTTCTAGCGTTGATGACTGTATGGGTAAGCACGAGTGCGAACCCTCAGGGAGCATTACAGCCTGATTACTATCAGTGGACATGTCCACAGGCGGCAGCCATTATTTCCGCTGGAGTTCAGAGAGCCGCAGCTCAGGAGGCTCGCATGGCTGCCTCTCTTCTTCGTCTGCATTTTCATGACTGCTTTGTCAATGTAAGTAACTGTGCAGATTTTCATGAGTTATATGCGGAGTTAGACTGATTTTCTTCCAAGCTTTTCGAACAATCATGTTTAAATTTTTACTTTTGAAACAAATTCATATTCATATCATAGCATATCCATCAAATTTTCTGGACTGTTGTATAGTTGCTGATGTCTATTTATTGATAAACATAAATTTAGACTTATTTTTCCCTTTTCGTGGTAGCTTCTCATATTAATATATTTCTCATATTAATATATATCTATATATCAGATTCACTCCATCAAAATAGAGGTTGCGGATTCCCTGGTTTTCACTTAAAGTTCTCTGTAGCATCATGTTGGGCTAGCTACTTTACATATGGGTTTTGTTTAATACGCGTGGGTTTTTTTTAATACGTGACTTTTTAATTGAAGAAATTGTTTCTGGAGCAACTCATAAGTGTTTATAGTTTTGTGTATATAGTTTTATTTGGGATAAGACTACAAGACCTATGGAAACTAAACTCCCTGCCTAACAATTACATCGCATCCCTGAAACTAAATTTTGCTTAAACTGCCTAACAATTACATCACATCCCTGAAACTAAAATTTGCTTAAACTTTACATTCAGCTAAGTTCATTGTCATCCATTTTTAGTAGGACAGATGTTCTTAGTAACGATAACGATTATAATCCAGAGCTCTTTCTTTACATCAATTTCACCTGTTTAGGGATCTTACAAAATGTGTTTTGATTAATCTCGGTTAAGTTTATTGTTTAAGAGAAAATTTTCGGTATAAATTACAAGATATATTATTTTATTGACGCTTTTGGAACCAACTAGTGTGGTTCATCGTAAAGACAAGTTGAAAAATCAGATCCATCTTTGCCTGTTAAATAGTATGAGCAGAGTTTCCAAGAGCTAACAAAGACAACTGTTAAATTTAACTTATTATACAATTTATTTTAATTATTTATTTTAGTTATTCCTTTAATTATTTTTAGTTATACAATCTATTCTAGTATTTTATTTTCTATTTTTCTATTAAATAGTTAATACTTTTAACATTTATTAAATCATGAACTAATTATTAAAATTAATTTATACTTATAAATTATATATTTAGGTAAAGGTAAGGTCCCTTATTTTAACTTACTTATTTTTAGTTTTTTACTGGTTTGTTTGACCCTGGTCACAAATCAAATTTAACCATTGTCCTTGTTAGCGGTTGGAGGTTCTGCTCATACTATTTAACAGGCAAAGATGGGTTTGATTTTTCAACTTGTCCCGACGATGAACCACATTCATTGGTTTGAAAAACGTTGACAAATGATATATCTTATGATTTAGGCAGAAAAATTTCTCTTAAACTTGATATGAATTACAGAAGCCTCAATTCAACAAAGTTCATTGTCATCCACATTTAATAAAACTGAAGTTCTTAGTAGTGATTGTGATCCGGAACTTCTTCTTTACATCAACTTCCCCTGTGTAGTGTTTACTGTGGATCTTAGGTCTTATTTGAAGAATACGTACTCAGGGTTTTGTATGCCAGGTTTGGTTTCCTAGTATGTAAAAGAGAGTTTGGTTATTAGATGGTATATTCAGAAATTAAAAGGAATCCATATAATACTTATGTTTTTTGGTCGGAGAAAGAAAAACAACATAGAAGTTCACATATCAAGTCCTTTTAAATTTTGTTGGGACATTTATTTGGGGTTAAACTGGATTATTGTGGGCTTTATTCATTATTATGAAAGGTTTTTCTTTCAATTCAGGTTGAGTTTATGTTAGAGTTAATTCTAATATAATATGGGGAAATGAGATCCATAAATTAGTTGTGTAAATGTAGGATAACAATTGTTATCAGTTGTCTAAATGTAGGATAATAATTGTTACGAAGATTGTGATGTAAGATGTTGTCATTAAAATTGTATATTTTTGATGATGTTGATTGTAGATTCTTAAATATTTAGAAAACCAAAAGTATAATTTGATTTAGTTCATGTTTAAATTGATTTCTGGAATATTTAGGAATTTGCCATAGAATAAGGATGATAATAATTGTTACGAAGATTGTGATGTAAGATGTTGTCATTAAAATTGTATATTTTTGATGATGTTGATTGTAGATTCTTAAATATTTAGAAAACCAAAAGTATAATTTGATTTAGTTCATGTTTAAATTGATTTCTGGAATATTTAGGAATTTGCCATAGAATAAGGATGGCCTTATTATATAAACTAGGTCTATCCAGGAATTTGCCATGAACATAAATATGGCTTTATTGTATAAACTAGGCCCAATCTAGTTAAACCTAAATGTTCCTTTTTTTTATCTCACAATTAGTTTTCATTCTCAACCCCTCCCATCAAAATTTAAACTTCAAACAAAATAATAAATTAAACCCATACAAACCCAACTAATCTACTACTCATAACCCATACAAACCCAACTAATCTACTACTCATAATATGGATAAGAAGAGACAATTAGTTAATTTACGAAATTCAGTAAACTGTTACAGAAATTTCTCCGCATATGAAAACTATTTGTTCATTACATATCAATCAGGGCTAAATAAGCCTTAAATCTAGTGTTTTATGGCACATTGAGACGTGCAAAGATTATCATTATAAAGAGACTTCAGCTTTCAGTAATATTTCATTAAATTGTAATGGATATTTGACAAAGAAATGGAAGTTATGTGCAGGGATGTGATGGTTCAGTGCTCCTGGATGACACACCGACTTTTGAGGGAGAGAAGACAGCAGCTCCCAACAACAATTCGATCCGTGGTTTCGAAGTCATAGATGCCATCAAAAAAGAACTTGAATCTGCATGCCCTGGAAAGGTTTCCTGTGCTGATATACTTGCAGTGGTAGCCCGGGATTCTGTGGTGTTGGTAAAATTTTGTTGCCGTACTGTTCAAAATTTTATATTTCATAAGCTTGCATTTATCAAATTGGAAATCTATTAAGATTATAGAATGACATCGAAGAGTTGTTTTCTGGTATGGGCAGACAGGAGGGCCATCATGGGAGGTGCTGCTGGGGAGGAGGGATAGCCTAACAGCAAGCAAAGCAGCGGCAAATAACGGCATTGCGCCCCCCACATCGGATATTTCAGCACTCGTTGCAAATTTTAAGGGTGTAGGCCTCACACAAAACGATTTGGTCGCGCTCTCAGGTAAACCCATCTATCTATCCATTTATCTGTATAAGAGATGCAGGATTCAGGAACACTGCGAAGGATGGAGAGAAAAAAGAAATAAAAAATTAAATAGTTGGTACCATATTAGCACATTAAAAGATTATAGTGTAGAGTTTTAGTGGTTAAGCACTTTTTAATGGGAGGTTATAGGGTGAATTTTTCCGACATTTTGGCATTAGACTATGTTAATAAGTAGGCAAGATGTGATTTTTTCTGTGGATCTGTTGAGATATTTCTTAAAAAAACAAACCTGCTTTATTCATATCAAAACATTTATTGTTATTCCTTGAATCAGTATGCCAGCAAAAGGATCTACAAACTGACATCATTGATAAATTAAGAAGCTGAGAGCACTGATAATTTTTTCAAAAATGGGTGTTTTTAATAAACCCGCCGAAGAACTTGTTTTGAATAATTTTAAATATTAACCGATTCATATTTTTTGCAGGTGCCCATACAATAGGAAATGCACGCTGCCAAACATTCAGCTCTAGGCTCATGGGAGTCCAACCAGATGGAACTCTTCAAACAGAATACCTAATATCTCTCCAACAACTTTGCACTCAGGGTTTTGTTATTAATAACAACACTCTAGCTTCATTAGATTTGGAGACCCCGGTAACTTTTGACAACCAGTATTATGAGAATCTACGTTCTGGTGAAGGTTTACTGAAAACGGACCAGCTGCTCTTTTCCAATGGAACAGAAACAACGAAGGATTTGGTGCAATTTTACATCAAAGACCAAAAGGAATTTTTTGAACAATTCAAAAAGTCCATGGTCAAGATGGGAAATATTAAACCCCTGACTGGGACAAATGGTGAGATTCGTACCAATTGCAGGTTCATTAATTCACGTTCATCAGCCTGAGCTATTATTAACAAGTTTTATATAGACAGTATACAATATATCTGTATGCGCAATATAAATATATATAATGTGACAGAAATGTATGGAAGTATTGTAATATTCCTTGAAGCACATTATTAAGCAGGTCATAGAGGAATTGTGGCAGACCGTAATTTTATTTTTGATATTGAATATGTTCTTTATTTTGAATATAAAAGGGATTTTAGAAATTTAGAGAAATTGTGGCAGACCGTATTTTGGTTTTTGATATTGAATATGTTCTTTATTTTGAATATAAAGGGATTTTAGAAATTTAAAAAATAAATGTTTTAAGATATATGAAATAAATGTGATTTTTTATTTTTTATATCATAAAATTTAAGGTTAGTTTTTGGGGTCTTTAATTGGTAATGGGTGTGAAAACGAAGTATAATGTATCAAGAGGTTCAAGATTCAAATTTCCTGATTCACTTGTGTGTATATGGGGCATTGGTAGGATCTATGACCCCATGTCATGTAAGTATTGTTGATGATTGTTTAAGTTTATTAGATTTTAATAAACCAACTCCTAGGATGTCATTATCACATCTAGATAATGAGACATTGTGATTGGAATTTATGGGTTTATATTTTTGGTTTTGTGCCTTTTTTATGTTTTATATCACATCTAGATAATGAGACATTGTGCTTGGAATTTATAGGTTTATATTTTTGGTTTTGTGCCTTTTTTATGTTTTAATATGTAGACAATAAAAGGGAAAATTTACTCATGATAAATAAGTATCAATATATATATTATATTCATTTGAAGCAACGAGCTAGTCATAATTTGGGCTTGGAGACCCTGAATTATGTCGAGCATAAATTGCAATTAATAACATGGAACAAAGAGAAATTGCTAAATTAAAATACATAGTAAAATATAGATATGCAAAATCACAAAATTGTAGAAAATGATGGCTGATTTTATTAATGATAATGACTACAACCAAATCCTGAAAAGGCAAGCTTTGCGAAAGCTTTTGACTAGTCTTATAACATACAAGTGCAATGTAAATTAAATCATATACTATAGCTCAAGAAACAATCAAGAGTGGCAGGAGATTGAAATCCTTCGTAAGTGTAAATATGGGTAGCTTGTTTTTTACAAAAAGGTCGTTGTTAGCACTGGTAAAAAATAATCAAACCTTCAAACAACAATAAATCAATAAGAAAGACACAAGAAACATGAAAATTTTCTTCAAAATATTAATGGAGTCAACTAGCTTGTCTCCCCTTGGTGAAATAACACTGTTGTTGCCATCAAGATTAGCCTCTTACTGATAAAAAAATAAAATTAGATGATAAATGACAATGAAAAATTGTATAACATGCCTCTCTTCCTTGTTTTCTCTCACTGTCTTCATAGATCCTTCCTCCTTATAAAGGGTTCCAAAATAGTTTGTGAAGTTCCCTTGTTTTAAAGATTGTATTTAGTTTGATCTCTAATCTAATTGATTAGAAAATATGAGGAGGGATGTTCTAAAGGAAATAGTTAATAAACTAGTTTATAAAATTTACTTTTTAGTTTTAAATTTTGACTCTAGTAGGTGGGAACCTAACCCTTTATTTGATTTGATTGGGTTTAATAATTTCTTTGTCTTCAAATATAAAAGTAAAGAGGTTATGTGGAGCCTCATATAATCCTGATCAAAACCATAAAAATATAATTATATAAAAAGTATATCCATACGAGGTGTGCAACCAATCAAAAAACATGCCATATCACTAAACTTTTCCCCACATATAATGTCAATCACAAATTAGCATATGACTACCTTTGTTTCTATTGAAGAAGCTCATACTCAAAACAAATTCACAAATTAGCATATGACTACCTTTGTTCCTATTGAAGAAGCTCATACTCAAAACAAATTCACAAAATTACTTGGTAATCAAAGATATGGAATCTATCATTAGCAAACGAACAATAATATGAGATTGCAACACCGTAATAGGAAACAAAATTGAAAAGTGAAAATGGATAACATTGATACAAATTAATAGCCTATTGTGAGCCCACATAGAACTGACAAAGAGCCATTCCCAACGAAAATTGAAAAGGGGGTAGATAGAGTAAATATTGTTGCTCGACTAGTCAATCGAAATATTAGTATATATACAAAATAGCATCGCAAAGAAAGAGTTTAAATGACAATGTTCGTATAATCCCATTGTTTCTGAACAAGTCTTATGAGATAATATTTACAAATGTGGTATTTTGAAACAATTACGAATGCAAATAGTAGAGAACATGTTCTGAACAAAAAACCAATATAATCATAGCAAGGGAGTAGTTGAAAATGACCACACAATTGGAAACAACATTGTTAAATATGCACCCAATAATTTGAGAAAGGGAATGGGGGCTTAACATAATAATGTTTTTTTTTGTATGATGGAGGGAAAAGGAACAAAAATACCCAGGCACAACCTTCGCTGTGGTTTTTTCCCCAAGGCTTCATGGCCTCAAGGGCTCCCATGAGTTGTAGTATAAATTAGCTTTGAATTAATTTAGGGTTTTAACAAATTTATCAAAAATACGATAACCACGGTAATTTATAGTGTTTGAACAAAGATAACAACTTAATTAACTCTTTTTTGCCAACATAATTTGGGCTTGGAGACCCTAAATTATGTAGAGCATAATTTGCAATTAATAACATGGAACAAAGAGAAACTGCTAAATTAAAATACATAGTAAAATATAGATAGGCAAAATCACAAAATTGTAGAAAATGATGGCTGATTTTATTAATGATAAAGAGTACAACCAAATCCTTAAAAGGCAATCTTTGCAAAAGATTTTGACTAGTCTTATAACAGACAAGTGCAATGTAAATTAAATCATATACTATAGCTCAAGAATCAATCAACAGTGGCAGGAGATTGAAATCCTTCGTAAGTGTAAATATGGGTAGCTTGTTTTTTGCAAAAGGGTCGCTGTTAGCACTGGTAAAAAATAATCAAACCTTCAAACAACAATAAATCAATAAGAAAGACACAAGAAACATGAAAATTTTCTTCAAAATATTAATGGAGTCAGCGAGCTTGTCTCCCCTTGGTGAAATAACACTGTTGTCGCCATCAAGATTAGCCTCTTACTGATAAAAAAAATAAAATTAGATGATAAATGACAATGAAAAATTGTATAACATGCCTCTCTTCCTTGTTTTCTCTCACTGTCTTCATAGATCCTTCCTCCTTATAAAGGGTTCCAAAATAGTTTGTGAAGTTCCCTTGTTTTAAAGATTGTATTTAGTTTGATCTCTAATCTAATTGATTAGAAAATATGAGGATGGATGTTCTAAAGGAAATAGTTAATAAACTAGTTTATAAAATTTACTTTTTAGTTTTAAATTTTGACTCTAGTAGGTGGGAACCTAACCCTTTATTTGATTGG
>APFE030706062.1:0-14617 GCA_000404065.3 Pinus taeda
GCATAAGACTGACATGCTCCATGTCTCCAACCTGATGTCCATGACTAAGTTTCCCATGTAGTCCAACCAAGTAGACCCATCACAACAATCGGTCATCCTCATCCAAGTCTGCAATCTTCAGTCTAGTGAACTCGGTCACCCAACCATATCATCATCATATCATGAGTCTCTTCCATCATAGCTCCCCCACTGAAGGTTCCACCAAGACTATCTCTTGGTCTCGGCCATGAGAAGTCCACCCAAGCATCTCAAGTGTGTGCCCTCAATTTGTCCATGAGTCATGCTGGGCACTTAGCCAATTCTCCATGTGGCTAAAGCATGACCCAATACTTCACAACGATCATCATGTTCCTCCCTTGTCACGGGCCCTTGTACCTTCTATCATAAGGTCACAAACAACCCTAACAAGCTCTGCAACAATCAACAACCCTTGCTTCTTCATACAAGGTCTCTTCATAGAGATCCATGATAAGATGCTCCCCTGCATTGGCAAACTGATTTTGCCCTTCCCTGCATATGGTCCATCTACCAACTGCTCAAGTGAAACACAACTATCAATACTTACTTCATCATCATGAGGCTCCTCCATATGAGTATCCTCATCCATCAATGTCTACAAATTGCATGATCCTGGTCCAACTTGATCGACCTCAAGTTCATCCTCCATCATTGTCACATCTGCAACATTTTCAATCATCATGGATTCCTCTTCCTTGTTAGCACAATCTGCAACTTCATCTTGCTCCATTGTCCAACCAAGTTGAAGAAGTTCTTCTTCAACATTCTTTTCCAAGACTTCAAGCTTCTCTCGAATCTGGGGATTCTCTTTTTTCATTTGCTTCAACCTGTATAAGGTAAGCAAGAGCTTCCCTTCACATTCTTCCAAACCCGCCATGCCTTGTCATTCAGCTTGGCCCAAGCACTAAGCTTCACCCCTACTAAACCTATTTCACCAACTTCACCAAGTTCCCTACAACCATGAAACAACCCTTGTTCCACTTGTATGTGAAATCAGCTTCCTTCACCTACAAGTACATGCTTCCACTGTCACTTTGTCACGAGCAACCCTACTCACCAGCTCCAACCGAGCTCTGATACCAACTGTTAAGATAGTGCAGTGGGATCAGCACTTCATCACCAACCCAGTCATCTGCCTACTCTGATACCAACTTTCATGCCCCCAAGCCTACGGTATTCTTCCAACCGTGCCAGGCGAGGTGCGGCACTACCAACCATTTTCTTTTCACCAATACTTACGATTGTAGACTACGCCTTAACATTCCATACTCAGTTTTATTTTCGTTACCAAGTATTATTATGTTTCCTTTATACCAATGAACACCCATACACATTTATTATCAACAACATTATACAAGAGAATGCACAACAGTATAAAGGGAGGGGAAACTCCCTGCAATATGAGTTTGCCCGAATCAATATATACAATCTTCACTTTTACAATGTACAAGTTAAATCTTGGGAAACCCCAAATTTACACTTAGCCAATTTTCAACTTCGGGAAACTCAGTTGCCTAGCTTGTTGGCACCTCCGCATGGTTGCCGCACGACTCGCCAACCCTTCGTTCACCTCGTTGCACGATTGTGTTGTTTTCCCAACTCGGGCATGCCTCCAAGTCGCCACACACGGGCACCTCTGCCCGAGGCACACCTCCGTTCACAATCTCAACACTTCACCAAGTCATCGTGCACACTTGCATGATGGGGGGGCGCTCACCGGAGTCGCCAAGACACCTGTGCCAAGTCGTCACACAAATCGGGCGCTCCTCCGTTTCACCGTCGGGCACCTTCGCACAAACTGGGCGCCAGACCCGCGCATGCCTCAACCGTTTGTCGGGTGCCACACACCCGTGCACGCCCTCACCCAACCACCGAGTGCTCCTGCCCATGCCCTTCACCCACAACTGAGTCAAACATGTCCTCTTCGTGTAGCCTTGCCCAAGAATGGGCGCATCCCAACCTGCACCTCTTCTCCTTAGCTTTGTGCACGTTATACCTGCGCCTTAACTCCTTTACATGAGCGAAGAGGTGATGATCGAATTATGTTCAAATGCCTCAACGCATTCTCCAATATATACCTAGCGTAGGGCGAAGTCTGGCTGCCCAGCCAACTCGCCCACGCTCCACACACCATCGCAAAGTCTCCAAAATGCATGTCGGCTCCTCTCAAACATAGGTTGGCCACCATACATGTTTATCACCATGCCACTATGCATATATATGCTCGCCCTCCTCTTCATATGCACATAACACCATCGCACACTTCAAAGAGCTCGCACTTCCAACCGTACCACAGTTCGTTCGGCCTCACCTGCGGTCGCACATTCAGCCTGAACTGCAGGCTGTTACACTACGTGTTGGCTCGTCGCAACTTGTGTTTCGGGTGCGTTTAACCGACCGCCCAACTCATTGCACACCAACTTGTCCCATCATCTCAACCGACTCGCTTGCTCACCGAATCATTGCACTCGCTCGTTTCCCACCAACTCGTCATACCAACTCGTCGTGTTTAACGGAGGGTGTGTTTCCCCAACTCGTCACACATCCCATGCATGACACATGGGCACGACATACTCCCCCACTCTAAATGGTTGTCATTCTTAAAAACACCATCATACAACATTGCAAAGTGTCGTTTTCTCCAACATCCAAAATGTCCATGTTTTCGACCTCTGATCTACCATCACACAAACCATTAATGTTCATGTCTCCATGAATAGGAATGTTTCCTCAATCCATGATCATCAATCACATCTATCGCAATCTTCACATGCTACCCCATTGTGGAAGGTTGGTCCTTGCAACTCAAGCTACATGCTATCACTGTAACATATATCATGTCAACACCATCTTGTATCGTCACCATGTGAACTGCTGCCATGATATTCCAACACAGCTCCAACATCTCTTGGTACACTTCTAGCACCCATAAATTGAACTAGTTGGGTAGCTAATACAATTGTTGCGTCCAAACCATGAGAATGCACTTGCTCATGGCATCATCAGTAATTTCTCTCAGCATTTTGTCACAACATCAACTCAATCAAGAATCCATCCCATCTCCATCAAAATGTAAGTAATCCATGCCCAGATCCATGAAATGGCCTCCATCTCATATG
This sequence comes from Pinus taeda, assembly GCA_000404065.3. Lineage (NCBI taxonomy): Eukaryota > Viridiplantae > Streptophyta > Pinopsida > Pinales > Pinaceae > Pinus > Pinus taeda. The sequence goes on from APFE030706062.1 coordinate 3,138, forward strand.
TAACATATTGTTCATGATGTTGGTGTCAATGTGCTGCATGTCAATCAGTCGTGTCTATCCCAACATCATCATTGATATATGTGTAAGATCCATCTCCTCAAAATGAAGAGATCCTCTTATCAAATCGACTCTCAGTGTGCCACATCCAGGTCCATGTAGCAACCTCCATCATATTTGTAATGTGTCATCCCTCAAGTCTGCTAAAGGAACAAGTATACACATGTCTCATCATCCATGTGCTGCCCATGGTCATAAACCAATGAGCCTCCATGTATCAAAAGAGGTTGAGTCTCAACCCAACCCATGCCCAAGTGTTGCCACTAAGTCATCACCATTGCTGCAACTCCATCAACTCCAAAGTGTATCATCTCGATCATCCCCATCAATTCACTCTCCTAAGCACACCCATAAATGTGCTCAAAAGTATGCACCCCATACTGCATCAAATTCATGTACACCACTAACTTGAGCTCCTCAATGCATAAGATCCCCCAATCCCACTATAATATGAAGTCTTCAATGGCTGCAAGAATATCAAGTCATCATGAGCTCCATGAATCATCTCCATCCAACATCTTAGCAAGCATACATGTCTCGGCCATAAAGTTCACTGCAAGATGCGTGAGCTCTCCATGTAGTAGGAATGCTCTTATAAACTGCTCACAAATCCAACCAGTCCATGGCCTTGTTGTACAAAAGTGCACAACATCTCCGTCGGCTCATAAGTAAAATGTGTCCATTTCACATAAGCAAATCCATCCGCACAACATCACTACTTTGCCACTCCTCATTGGATGCCCATAGGTGACATCTCTACAAGCGCACCTGCATAGTGTTTACCATGCTCCATCTATCCAACTCAATGTCCATGACTCAAGTTGCCCATGTTGTCCAACTAAGTAGACCAATCACAACATCAGCCATCTCCTCCTAGTCTTCCATCAGGTTTAGTGCCCTCGGTCACTCAAGCCATATATATCATCAAGTCATATCATATCATACAGGTTCCTTCCATCATGGCTACCCCAATAAAAGTCCACAAAGACTGCCTCTTGGTCTCGACCATGAAGAAGTCCACCCAAGTATCATCAAAACTCCTATTGTGTGCCCTTTCTCCAATCTGCCCATGAGTCATGCCGAGCACTTAGCCAATGCTCCATATGTCTAAAGCATGACCCATCCTCCGTAATGATCATCATGTTCCTCTCTTGTCACGAGAATGTATATCCCTTGCCATGAGGTCACAAATTGCTCCAACACTCCCTCCAACAATCGATGTTCCTTGATTCTCCATACAAGCTCTCATCGTTCCTTGATTTTCCCTTCACTACATATGAACCATCTTCCAAAAGCTCCAATTAAACACAAGTAATAATAGTAATATTTACTTCATCATGAGCCTCCTCCATGAGAGTGCCTTCATCCACCAATCTTTGCAACATGTACGGTCATGGTTCAACTTGAGCAATTGGAAGCGCCTCAAGTTCTTTCCCCATTGTTGTCATATTTGCAACATTTTCATACATCACGACTTTCTCTTCTTCATCATCGCAATCTGTAGCTACATCCTACTCCATTGCCCAACCAATTCGAAGATGTTTGTCTTCAAAATTTCTTTCCAAGACTTCAAGTTCATCTCGAATACGTTGGTTGTCTTCTTTCATCAGCTTCAACTTGTATAAGGTCAACAAGATCCTCCCTCGGAATTCTTCCCAACTTGCCATGTCTCATCGTTGAGTTTTCCCTAAGCACAATGCTTCACCTCTGCTAAACTTGTCACGAAGTGTAGTAGTAACACTTTTATTTCTTGTAAATCGATTAAGAGCACTATGCCTCTGATACCACTTCTCACGAAGTGGTAGTGGGATCAACTTCTCTTCAAATCTTCAACAAAGCCCTGCAAAAAATCAAGTATGAATTACGCCTAACATTCAACACTTAGATTATTTTTCAACTTTTACTAAGAATTCATCTTTTTTAACACAATGGAAATACATTCATAATCATCATTTATAAACATGTGCACAGTGGATACAACCTTTTCTAAAGGGAGAGGCAGCTCCCTTGTTTGAGTATGCCCAAAAAATAATAATAATACACTTTTACAAGTATTTTTATAAAATCACAACCTTTTCTAGGCAACCCTAAGTCACCTTTACAATTCTACCAATTTTCAGTTCGAGCTGTCGTTTAGGGTTGCCCTTCCTTCAACCTTGCCCCTCAGCCCGTTCAGGGTGGTCCTCATTCAGTCGCGCCCCTCTATCGTTTAGGGTCGCCCTTATCGTTTAGCACCACCCTTTCGTGCAGTAGTGCCCTCAGCTATTCGCCCGCCTTTCAGATGTGCCCCTCCGTGCAGCAACACCTTCAGCAGTTCTCCCACCGGGAAGACGTGCCTCTTCGTGCAACGACACCTTTAACAGCTCGACTATTATAGATCATCTGGGTAGACGTACCCCACCATGCAATGATGCCCTCAACGGCTCACCTGCCACAACTCATCCAGGAAGTGGCACCCCTCCGCAACTCACCGGTTCTGTTTGCTGCTTTTCGTCCAAGTGTTGTGGCCTTCTATTCGCCTGCACTATTGGCCCTCTTGTTTGTTCACCCTTCTTGCTCGTATAAGTCTAGAGAATGCCTTGAATTTACTTTGAAGCTTGAACTTGTTTTCTTTCTTCCATTGATGTGTCCTCCACTTATGCACATCGCCATCGATGTAATGTGGGGTGTCCAGCCTAGACCGACCTTCCAATTCGGCTATCCATTCCCCACCTTCACGTCGGCTCGCCCCATAGAATGGCTCATCATGTCCACTTACTTAGCCATTTTTTCACCTCTTCAGTTTTTCGAACCTTCATTTTGGGTCATTGCAACTCATGTCTCGGGTGCGTTTAATCAACTATCCAACTCATCGCACACCAACTCGTCTCATCTTCACAACCGACTCACCTGCTCATCGACTTATCGCACTAGCTCATCGCCCATCGAATCGTCACGCTCGCTCATTGTGTTTAACCGAAGGTGCATCACCGCATCTCGTCGCACCTCACACACACGACCCATTGGTGTCACATCGACCTTAACGCATGGGAGGCACAAGTGAGTAATAAATTACGAGCTTCTAATAGGCATCCTTCATAGGCACTATCTATACTGTTGCGCCAACTCTGAGTAAGACTATGTAAAAAGCCATCAATGGAGCTAGTCGCATAACTGTTATTTGTAGGAACAATGGCTATGAGTTGTTGTGACTACGCAGTGGCTCTCCAAGAGAATGTTAGTGGATCATTGTCATTTGTGGATGCAACATAAGCAGAAACAAGATTTTCCAGTTCCAAACCATAAAAACTAAAATTCTCATAACGGAGGAAACAACTATCCATATGAACCCGACCACCATTAGATAGGGGGTAGTGCATCTTTACTTGAGTCTCCATTTCCATGATGCATTCTAGGAACTTGTGGGTGCTTGTGTCTCCACTTCTGGGATGCATTCTAAGCACTCGTGGGCATAGGATCGGTTTGGCCAAATTGATCTTACATTGAAGTAGCGAAGTTGTTAGAGGAGACGTTTGAGCGAAAAGAAGCAAAAACAACATATTGGTTTTCCTTGAACGTTGTGGCATTAACATACGAATAGATATTTTTTTCGCTGCACCAATAGCCCTACTGTGCAGACTGGGGATCATTGGCTACCAAAAATACTGCAATTGTCATGGCCATCAGTCCAATCAATCTAGAAAGGGGATTGAAACCCACTAGTTACATCTTTATCGAAAAATTTGGGATGGTATCGTATTTAATAACGTGGCCTATGGTTTGATGCGTTAATCGATTGTGCTGCTAAGAAATAAGCAAATGCGTAATCTAAACCAGCAACAATTTCTCGTGGAAAACAATAGAAATTCCTGCATATGTTTTTGAAAAGATGGCGAATTTTTTTGAAAACCCAATCATCCAGTTTGAAGATTTTGTGTTATGGGGATTCCTAAATCCATTTCCACACTTCAAACACTTCCACCTTAGAATTTTTGCTGGATTGGCACGATCACTGAGGGACAGCTGGATGTCGTTGAAGTATTCAAATCTAGTAGGAACGCATTAGTGAGCAAAACTAACATCCAAACACGCAGCGCAACTTGAGTTTTTTTGCGATAATTTGGGTTCAGATAACTGTAACTCTCCAATAGGCAGTAAAACTGATTCAATTCATTTCATTAGGTATGTTATTGTTATATACAAAAGGGTGTGACTGCTCAATTCATCTCCTGATGATTGTTCACTTTCCTAATTTAACTATTTACATAAATTCACCCAATCGTGAGGATTAGGTGTCAACATCCCCCCCTCCCCCCACCCCACTTAATCTAAAGGGATGTTGGTGAGTCCAAGCATCGTTCTGAATCTTTCAAGCTTTTCTGTTCCAAGCACTTTGGTGAAGATGTTTGCAATTTGCTCATTTGTGGAACAATGACGGAGATGGATTGTTTTGGCCTCAACATGATGTCAGATCAGATGATATTTAGTATTGATGTGCTTTGTTCGATCATGGAACTTTGGGTTCTTGGCCAACTTTATTGCAGAGGTGTTGTCAATCATGAGTGGAGTTGATTGTACTTGTTTTACCTGCAAATCTTCAAGAATTTTCCTGAGCCACACAATTTCTTCTGTTGCTTCAATTGTTTCCACGTATTCTGCTTCTGTTGTGGAATCTGCTGCAACTGATTATTTGCGTGATCTCCAAGAGATAGCTCCTGATACAAGACTCATAGCATATCCTGAAGTAGATACCCCAGTTTCTTTGTCTCCATCGAAGTCTGAATTAGAGTATCCGATCAAACTGAAGTCATCCACCTGTGTGTACTTGATTCCAAAGTCTTGAGTTCCCTTCGAGTACTTTAGAACTATTTTTGTAGCAGACCAATGTCCCTCACAAGGCTTTTGTATAAACCAGGAGAGGATTCCAACAACAAATGAAATGTCTGGTCTGGTAGTAGTAGGGTAGTTGAGACTTCTGACAAGCTGTCTATACATTGTTGCAGCGTCAAATTCCTTTCCTTCAATAGTGTGAGCTTTAAGTTTTGTTCCATTAGAGGAGTAAGAGGATTGCACTCTATCATGCCAAATCTGTTTAACAAATCTCCAATGTATTTCTTTTGAGAAATAAATTTGGACTTTGAATGTTGGGTTACTTCAATGCCAAGATAGTAATGAACATAGCCCAAATCAGTCATTTCAAAACTTTTCACCAATTCGTTCTTTATGGATGCAATGTAGCTTTCATTATTCCCTGTCATTAAAAGATCATCTATATATACCACAAGATATACAACTGTTTTGCCAACTTTCTTGACAAATAAACTTGCATCATCAAGATCAAAATGATTGAAGTTGAGTTTCAGAAGGTTCTCAATTAGTTTTTCATACCAGGCTCGCGGTGCTTGTTTGAGGCCATATAAGGACTTCACAAGTTTGCATACATTATGTTCATGTCCTTTCACAGCAAATCCTTTAGGCTGGGACATAAAAACATTATATTTTAGATCTCCATTCAGGAAGGCAGTTTTTACATCCATTTGATGGACTTTCCAACCGTTCTGAGTTGCTAGTGCAAAGAGTGTCTGGATGGTGGCCTATTTTGTTGTGGGGGAAAAAGTTTCCTCATAATCGACCCCTTCCTTCTGTGCAAAACCTTTTGCCACAAGCCTAGCTTTGTGCTTGTCAAGTGAGCCATCAACTTTGTACTTGTTCTTGTAGACCCACTTGCTGCCAATATGTTTGGTTCCAAATGGAGGATCAACCAGCTTCCAAGTGTCGTTCTTTATGAGGGCATCATACTCCTTTTACATCGCTTCTTTCCATTCATCATGAGAAGCAGCTTCTTTAAAGGAGTCGGTTCAAAATCTGTATACAAGTTCAATTCACAATCATAAGAAACATCCATATCAACAGGTGAATTAGAGTCATCTACATCACCTCCATTTTGTCGGTTTGAATTTCTGGTTCCTATTTTTCCAATTTCATAAAGATGAACACTTTCAAGTGTCTTTGTCAGCCACTTTGGGGGACCTTTCTGAGATGGTCCAGGCTACTCTGTTGATTGAGTTGGGACAGAATCAAGATTGAGTCTCCCAATTCTATCAATTACATCACTTAAAGCATGATCCGTTGTTGGAGTTTCATTCGGGGGAGAGTGTTATTCAGAAGTATATTCCACATGTTGATCTAGAGTAGGAATCCCCCCTTCAAGATGTGGAATCAGATTATCAAATTATTGAAATGATTTTTTTTTTGCAAATCTATCCAAGCGATCAAGTTGCTGTTCAACAACATTGTTAGATTTGGATGATTCAAGAAATATTACATCTCTAGATAACACAAACTTTTTATTTACTTCATCATAGAGGCGGTATGCTTTGGAGGTGTTTGAATACCCCAGGAAGATACACTTACGACTTCTAGCACCAAGTTGTTTCTATGTACCTTTGGTATCAAAGCATAACAGGTGGAACCAAAGACCCTGAGATGTTTTACCGAAGGAACATGTCCATACCACATTTCATTAGGAGTTTTGTTTCTTATAGCATTAGATAGACATCTATTCTTTATATATGCAGCACATAGAACAGCATCAGCCCAAAACATTATCTTTACATTTTTGAAGAAGAGCATGGATCGTACCATATTCAAGATTGTTCTATTCATTCTTTCAGCTACACACCATTCTGTTGGGGATTATAAGGCACAGTTGTTTGATGTTTAATCCCATGTTGGCAAAGATAGTGTTCAAATTCATTTGATGTATATTCTTTTCCATTATCAGTGTGAATAGACCCAATATGAGATTATGCATCATTTTCAATCCATTTATGAAAATTCTTGAATGTTTGGAAAGCATCAGATTTGTTGTTCAATAAATAAACCCAACACATTCTGGCGTAGTCATCAATAAACGTCATGATATATTTATTTCCATTTGCAGAAGAAATAGGCATTGGACCACATAAATCTGAATGAATGAGTTCAAGTTTCCTATGTGCTCTTGAATGCAAATCATGAAAAGACTGTTTGCTATGCTTTCCTAGAATGCAAGCATCACATTGCTTAAGTTTTCTAGGAATTGTAGGCAAACCAGCAACACCATTTTTCTTCAATAAGCAGAGACTATCATAGTTCAAATGTCCAAATCTAGCATGCCATAATAAACTTGATGGAAGTGTACCTTCTTCATGATGAGAATTGTATGAGAAATTTTGTGCATGAGCAGATGTTCCTTGCAGTTTGAGAAGCCTTTTTTCTTCTATTCCCCTCATGAAAAGTGAGTGGTCAGATGCTTTTCTTACCTCAAGCTTGCCATCAAACATATGAATGGAGTTACCTTGCTGGTGGATGTGGACCAGGGATAGCAAGTTTCTCTTGAGCTTTGGGAGATATAGAACATGATGGAGAAGAAAGTCTGGAAGACCAAGCAGTTTAAGCCTGATTGTGCCAAGCCCTGATGGCTTGATTTTTGATTGATCTGCAAAGTATACTGCTCCATCAACATTGTCAGTGAAATATTCAAAAAAATATTTTCTATGAGACATGTGACAAGTTGCTCCTGAATCAAGCAACCAATCATTTTTCCATGAAACAAGTGAAGCATTAAACAAATCTTCATTTACTCCAATGTTACATTGTGCCTCAACATAGTGAGCGGATTCAGGTTCTTTACCTTTGTGTATCATCAGTTTTACCTTTATGTTGGTTTCTTTTCTGCTCAATTTTTTCCCATGGTAGCTTGTATGTAGAGGCATCATGTGATCCATTTCTTTTGCAGCGAATATAGTGTAAATCTGCCTTTTCTCCTTGAGAATGTCTGCCCCCCTGCCTCTGAAATATCTTCCTCTTCCTCTTCGTCCACCTCTTCCTCTTGTAGAATCTTGAGCAGGATGCTTTTCTTTATGAGCAAGGCACATAGTCTCTTCAGAAGATTCAGGGGCTGTCTTCTTTCTGAAAGCTTTCTCTCTTTCAAAAAACTTTTTCACTAGAGATTCAAAGGTTATGTCTTTGAGATTTCCATTTGCTTGCAATGACTCAAGATAATTGGAGTATGTAGGACAAAGTGCCTTGAGAAAAGCAATATGAGGAATATCCAATTCAACCTTAGTGGATTTGATATCATGCATTATAGACTTTACTTTAGATGCAAGAGCAAGAGGATCATTATTTTGCAGTTCAAGAGTGAAGAGTTTAATCATGATTTGGACAACTTCAAGTGCAGTATGGAAGTCATAGAGTTCTTTCAGCTTTTGTAGGGCTTCAAAGGCAGTTGAATATGATGAAATATGGCGACTCACCTCTTCATTTATAGATGATGTGATTAATGCATAAGCTTTGTTGTTCTTGTTTTCCCAAATGACGAGCTCTTTGTCTGAGGTAGGCTGTACTGGGTCATTGTCTCCTTCTCCGACACACACTCCTTTCCACAACTCATTGAAGATGAGGGTGTGTTTTATCATCCAAGACCATTCAGGATAGTTCTCCTTGCCAGTGAGAACTATTCCTACCATTGAGATGATTGAATGCATTCTGTAAGAAAAAAATTACTTCTGCTGATAGAAAACAATGTATATGTTATGCCCTCCACTTCTCAAATATATATGCTATACCTTCCATATACCATATAACATATCGCCATAAAAAACTTAATGAATTTCAGGTTCACTTTTATTCCCATTCAAAATAATATATTATCACTCCATATAATATATTATTATTCTTACACATGAAATTCACCACACTAATGTTTTCATGTAAAAAAAAATATTGCACCAATCTGAACAGTAATTTAAAAAGGCGCTAGTATCCAAACAAAATCACCAGATACCATGGCTTGTAATGGAATTCGTTGGATCATATACCATTCAAGAAGCATTCGAACTTATTTGAAACAACAGCTTCAAAACATATTTTAGGCAGCATTCAAAACTTTCATAACCAGCATTGAAAACATATGGGATCTTAGCCTCTAAGATTGGATTAGTAATTATGGAGAATACCTCTGCGTATGATGTAGAAGATAATCAAAGAATTCAGGAATTAGTTGATAAAGTAAAATTGGCTATGAAAAAGTTAGAGAACTCTTCCTTCTTTCAAGATATTATGCAACAGATGCGAGACCTGGAACTGGGCGCACAAATAAAAAGAGTGATAGCCTCAGACCCACAGTATTCAAAATTACAACTGGTTCTCTATACCATTGGAAGGATGGAGCGTGGACCTGAGTGCCAAGAAGTGGAAATATGCCACACACATTTAGCATTTGCTATTTTATGAAGAGACCCGGGCTCATCACGCTTCCGCTTAGTCTCGCACACCATTCACTATCTGAATACACAGTCAATTCAAGCGATGGATCAAGCGGTGGAGAGTGTATAACACAGTCAATTCAACACCATAACACCACAACATTCCATTGATCCCAACACTATTTCCATTGCAATCCAGCACAATTAAACGCATACAATAATGTTGTAAAACCCAATACCAATTCACTAAAAAAAACGTAGAGGACAGAGGTGTTTGAGGATAGAGGTGTTGAGGCAATGGAACACAATGCAGAGGACAGAGCTCAGTCAGAACAGTGATCAGGTCAGAACGACAGAGGACAGCACTCAGTGGACAGTGCTCAGACCAACGTACATCCCACAGTAGCAAAAATGAAGGGAGCTACATCTTATTTGGAGAACTGGCTCTGATACCATGTCAGGCCAGGCAGTAACTCTCCAATAGGTAGTAAAACTGATTCAATTCATTTCATTAGGTATGTTATTGTTATATACAAAAGGGGGTGATTGCTCAGTTCATCTCTTGATGACTGTTCACATTCCTAATTTAACTATTTACATAAATTCACCCAATCGTGAAGATTAGGTGTCAACAGAATGGTTGGCCTTTTATTGTGGTCATACTTGGACCATCGGACATCCTCGAGAACTTTCCTTGAACAAATGGACTTTCGTGTTGTGGACTAGTCTTTCATATAAGCTACAAACGATTTAAACTCTAGATTACATTGTCTTAAACATAAAATGGTTCCAGTGGAAAGAGTTAAAATTTAATATAAGTTTATGGACCGTGGCGTGGATATGGTGTTCATAAATATTTATAAAATAAAATAAGATTGATTTATTATTTTTATTGAAATAATTGTTGCTTTCGGAGGTGTATTACCATTCAGTGTGGAGAGAAAATCTTGTAGGGTTAATGAGTGTAAAATTAAGTGGTGATTCAATATAGAAAAAGATGTTGTGGTATATTAAAATAAAGAATGATATCAGAAAAACAATAACTAATATAGATATACTATTTAAGTCTGAAATTATCAAGTTTTAATAATAAGATTTTTTTAATCTAAACTATAGAAATTTGATTTTTATGAATATTTAATAAATCCAAAACAATTACCATTATCAATGTAGTTGATATATGTCTATGGGTATCTATGAAGCATATATACAACCAAATTTTCCAATGTGGTTGATATACACAAATAAGCTTATATCAACCACATTAATAATTATTATGTATATTTTTTTAAACACCAAATATTTATGATTATTAATAACTATATAAATAATAGCAACCATATTCTTATATATTTATTATATTATATATCAATATAATGTAATATATTAATTAATAATAATAATATATTAATTATCATTATAATAAATATAATAATAAGTAGTATATTATTATATAATAAATTTAGGAAAAACTCTGCAGATTAAAAAGAGTGAGCAATCTCATAAGCAAGAATGGCTGGAAGATGAGGTAGATGTTGGGTCTCAGCTCTCTCTCTTAGTCGCTTTTCTTCCTTTGCCCCTCCTCCTCCCCCCTCATTTCTTGTCTCATTCTTTTTATTTAATAATAGTTTAATATTACAATTATTTATCTTAATTAGTTCTATATTTTTTTTAAACTTAATATTTTATCTAATATATATATATAATAATATAATATATAATATATATATATATAGTATATATATAATATATATTTATTATTTATTTATTACTTAACAACATTAAACTCTATAAATAATAAATCATAACGTTTATCCAATATTTATATTTTCTATGTATTTATTAATAGTTAATAACTCATATAAATAGTTATTTACATTTATTTAATGATTTTATTTTATGTATTTATTAATAGTTTAATACCTATTGAACTAACTATTAAATTAAACAACTCAATTAAATTAAATAACTTATATATTTATTTAGATATAAGGTACCTTATTATATTAAATTAAATTATAGGTAAGGTCCCTAGTCCAATTTAGTTGTTGGCCTAGTTAGCTATTGGAGGCTTTTCTCAAGCTATTTAACATGGAAAGCTAGATCTGGTTCTTCAAATTGTCCTGACAATGAACCATACTAGTCGGTTCGAAACGCGTCGACAAATGATACATCTTGTGATTTACGCCGAAA
>APFE030706062.1:15130-32317 GCA_000404065.3 Pinus taeda
TTATTAATATTATAAACCCAACTATTTAATATTATAAACCCAATGAATTAGTGAATCCAAGGGATAAATATTAAAAACCCAAGGGATCGATTTTACAAACAGAAGAGATTAATAAAGTTGACCATGATTAATATTATAAACCCAAGTTAATAATAAACCCAAGGGATTAATAGTAAAACCCCAAAGGATTATGAGCCCAAGGCAATAATATTAAACCAAAGTGAATAATACTATAAACCCAAAATTCATAAACCCTAATATAAATATTAGAAAAATAATCATGGTTTATTTTCATGGTGAGAGAGTCCTTGTCACGATGCGACATTCAACTATGACTGACCATGGTTGGATATGATTGACAATGGTCGACCATGATTGATATTATAAACCTAAGGGAATAATAAACCCAAGTGATTATATTATAAACACAACATTGGTAAACCCAAATATACAAACACTAAGAAAACACATGGTTTATTTTCATGGTGAAGCAATCCTTGTCACAATGTGACATGCAAACATGGTTGACCATGGTTGGCTATGATTCACAATGGTTGACCATGATTAATATTATAAACCTAAGGGAATAATAAACCCAAGGGATTGATATTATAAAACCAAAGGAATAATAAACCCAAGGGATTAATACTAAACCCCAAGGGATTATGAACTGAAGGGAATAATATTGAATCCGAGAGACTAATATTATGAACCCAACATTGGTAAACCCAAATATAAATATTACAAACACTAAAATAAACATGGTTTAGTTTCATTGTGAGACAATCCTTGTCACAATGTGACATTCAACCTTGGTTCACCATGGTTGGCTATGATTGACAATGGTTGACCATGATTGATATTATAAACCTAAGGGAATAATAAACCCAAGTGATTGATATGAGAAACCCAAAGGAATAATAAACCTAATAGATTAATAGTGAAACCCCAAGGGATTACGAACCGATGAATATTATTAAACCCAAGGGAATAATATTATAAACCCAAGGGATTCATAAAGAAAAGGGATTATTAATATTATAAACCCAAGGAACAATAAACCCAAGGGATTAATACTAAAACCCCATGGGATTTTGAACCTAAGGGAATAATATTAAACCCAAGGGTATAATATTATAAACCCAAGGTATATAAACCCTAAGTGTAGACAATTTTTTGCATAATGTGAGATCGGACCATGGTTGACCACAATTGATCATTGTTGGTTATGGTTGACCATGATTCATATTGTAAACCCAAGTTAATAATAAAACCAATGAATTGATATTATGAACCCAAGGGAAACATAAACCCAAGGGATTAATACTAAAAACCAAGGGATTGTGAACCCAAGGGACTAATATTAAAAACCCAACATTCATAAACCAAAATATAAATATTACAAACACTAAAATAATAATGATTTATTTTCATGTTGAGACAATCCTTGTCACAATGCTACATTCAACAATGGTTGACCATGCTTGGTTATGATTGACAATGGTTTACCATCATTGATATTATAAACCTAAGCGAATAATAAACCCAAGGGTTTCATATTATAAACCCAAAGGAACAATAAACCCAAGGGATTAATACTAAATCCCTAAGGGATTATGAACCCAAGGGAATAATGTTAAACGCAAGGTCCTAATATTATAAACCCAACATTGGTAAACCAAAATATAAATACTACAAACACTAAAATAAACATGGTTTATTTTCATGGTGAGAGAATCCTTGTCACAATGCGACATTCAACCATGGCTAACCATGGTTGGCTATGATTGACAATGGTTGCCCATGATTGATATTATAAGCCTAAGGGAATAATAAACCCAAGGGATTAATACTAAACCTCCAAGAGATTATGAACCCAAGGGAACAATATTAAACCCAAGGGACTAATATTTTAAATCCAATGTATATAAACTCTATGATAAATGATATAAACACTAAATAAAAGATTATTGCCCATCATCTATTTTCATCTTGAGATAGTCCTTATCACAATTCCATGTTGGACCATGGTTGAGATCATAATAAACCATGGTTGACTCGAGAATAACAAACCCAAGAAATTGAGATTATAAACATAAAGGAACAGTAAACCCGAGGGATTAATAATAAAACCCAAGGGATTATGAACCTAAGGGAATAATATTAAACAAAAGGGACTACTATTATAAATCCAAGGTATACAAACTGTAAGATAAATATTAAAAATACTAACATAAAAATGGTTGAATTAATCAACCCTAAGAATTAATATTTTAAACTCAAGGGATTAATAAACCAAAGTGATTATTAATATTATAAACCAAAGAAACTAATAAACCCAACTATTTAATATTAAGAACACAACAAATTAGTGAACCCAAGGGATAAATATTAAAAACCTACGGGATTAGGAAGCATAATGGATCGATATTACGAACACAAGATATTAATAGAGCTTGTCATGATTGATATTATAAACCTAACCTAATAATAAACCCGAGGGATTAATACTAAATACGCAAGGGATTATGAACCCAAAGGAATAATATTAAACCCAAGAGACTAATATTATAAAACCAACATTGCTAAACCCCAACATAGATATTACAAACACTAAAATAAACATGGTTTATTTTCATGGTGAGACATTCCTTGTCACAATGTGACGTTCAACCATGGTTGACCATGCTTGGCTGTGATTGAAAATGGTTGACCATGATTGACATTGTAAACCTAAGAGAATAATAAACCCAAGGGATTGATAATATAAACCCAAAGGAATAATAAACCCAAGGGATTAACACTAAAACCCCAAGGGATTATGAACCCAATGGAATAATATTAAACCCAAGGGACTAATATTATAAATCCAACGTATATAAACCAAAGGTAATAATATTAAACACAAGGGATAAATCTTACAAATCCAAGGCATATAAACCCTAAGGATTTCTCATACTATAAACCTAACCACATTACTAAATTTGGTCTAAAAGGATCGGTAAGAATTAATAAACCTTATGAATAATATTACACCCTAGGAATATGAACTTGCATATTAATAAACCCAAGGGTTTGATATTATAAACCCATGATAATAATAAACCCAAGGGATTAATATTAAAAAACTAAGGGATTATAAAACCAAGGGAATAATATTAAACCCAATGGATTAATATTATAAACCCAAGGTATATAAGACCTAAAATAAATATTGCAAATACTAGAATTATGATGGTTGACCATGGTTGATTTTCATATTGAAACAATCTTTGTTGCAATGCAACATTGAACCATGCTTGACCATGGTTAATAATATTTTATTTTCATATTGAGACAAATTCTTTCATAATGTCACATTGGAACATGGTTGACCATGATTATAAACCCAAGGGATTTATATTAAATCATAGGAATAATATTATAAACCCTATGAATCGTATTTCGCACTCAGACAATTTTATTGAGAATGTAACATTGGACCATGGTTGACCATGGTTGATTTTCATATTGAGACAATCTTTGTCATAGTGTGACGTTGCACCATGGTTGACCATGAATGATTTTCATATGGAGACAATCTTTACCACAATGTTACATTGGACCATGTTTGATTTTCATATTGAGAAAAACTTTGTCACAGTGTGACGTTCGACCACAGATGATCGTGATTATAAACCAAGGGGATTTATATTTTACCCAAGGATTAATATTATAAATCATATGAATAACATTACACCTTAAGAATAAAAACCCTTAGATTAATACCCCAAGGGATTGATATTATAAACCTAAGGTAATAATAAACTAAAATGTTTAATACTAAAAACCAAAAAGATTATAAACAAAAGAGAATAATGTTAAACCCAAGGGATAAATATTATAAACCCAAGGTATATAAACCCCAAGGGATTAAAAGACATAGGGATTGTTAATATTATAAACCCAGCCACATTAGTAAATATGGTTGAAAAACATTCGTAAGTGTTAATGATATAAACACAATGAATAAATTGTTGACAATGATTATCACATTTCTTGTCACACTCTGAATATGCTTGCCCCACTATGATGTTGGATAGATTTTCATACCATTCGAACATCACAATATTAAATCTAAGGGATTATTGATTATTAAACCCGAGGGATTATTGATATCTTAAAACCAATGGGATTAATAAACCCAAGTGACTAATAATATTATGAACAAAAGGAATTAATATACCCAAGGGATTAATATTATAAACCCAAGGGATAATGAAATGATAAGAGCAATATTAAACCTTAGGATTTGTTTTATAAATAAAAGGGATTATAAACCCTAGGATCAATATTATAAATCTGAGGAATTAAAAACCCTCGGATTATTATTATAGACCTTAGGATTATAAAATTTTAGATTATAAACCCTAAATCCAATATTATAAAGTAGAATATTAAACTGTAATTTATTCAACATCACAATGCAACATTAAATAAATTGTAGTGTAATGTGTCATTATGACAATGATGCTTACAATGTTTGTCACATTGTGATAATGCTTGTCACATTTTGACATTCAATAGATTTTTGTACCATTCCGATGTCAAAGTATTAAACCCAAGGGATTATAAATTCTTAAACCTAAGATATTATTGATATTTTAAACCCAACACATTAATAAACCCATGGGACTAATAGCATTATAATCCCTGGGGATTAATAAACACAAAAGATTGATATTATAAACCCAAAAGATAATGAACACATGGGAATAATATTAAACCAAACATTTATATTATAAACACAAGGGATTGTAAACTAGAGGGTTAATATTATAAACCCAAGCGATTAAAAACCCTAGGATTAATATTAAAAATCTTATGGTCATAAACATTAAAATTATAAACTTTAAACCCAATGGATTAATATTATGCACCCAAAGGGTAATGAAACCATGGGAATACTATTAAACCATAAGATTTATATTATAAACCTAAGGGATTATAAACCCTAGGATTAATATTATAAATCCAAGGGTTTCTAAACCCTAAAAATAATATTATAAACCATACCATTATAAACCTTAAGGTTATAGACCCTAAAACCAATATTATAAAACATAATAAACCCTAATCCCTTAATCCAATATAATAAATGAGAATATTAAACCGTAATTTTTCAATGTTACAGTGCGACATTGAATAAATTGCTAACAATGATTGTCACATTGTGGTAATTGTTATCAGACTCCGACATTGAATAGATTTCCATACCATTCCCACATCACAATATTAAACCTAAAGGATTATTGATTATTAAACCTAAGGGACTATTCATATTTTAAACCCGAGGGATTAATAAGCCCATGAAAGTAATATTATAAACCCAAGGGATAATGAAGCCATGAGAATAATATAAAACCCTATTATTTACATTATAAACCTAAGGGATTATAAACTAGGATAAATATTACAAATTCAATGGATTAAAAACCCTAGGAATAATATTATAAGCATTAAGATTACAAACCCTAAATGCAATATTATAAATGAGAATATTAAACCCTAATTTATTCAACATCACAATGTAACATTGAATAAATTATAAGTTAATGTATAATTGTGGCAGTGATTGTGAGAGTGCTTGTATTATTGTAATGATGCATGTCACTATTCTTGTCTTATTGCAATGATGCATGTCACTACACTTGACTTATTGTGACGATGTTTGTGAGACTATGACATTGGATAAATTTTTCGTACCATTCCAATGTGAGAATATTAAACCTAACATATTAGTAAACACAAGGGATTAGTAATATTATATATTCGAGGGATTAATAAAACTAAATAAACTGAAAGGATAATGTACCGTTGTTTCACTATGGCTATCCATAGTTGACTATATTTGTCCCTGTTCACCACATATAAACATCACAAACTATGTTTTAAGTATGGTTGACAATTATATGTCTATGGTAGACAATTGTGTGACTATGGTTGATCTTGATTGACCATGGTTGACCTACATTTTGCATGGCTAAACATGATTACTTTTCTATCACAGATTATGGTTGTGCATTTTGACAATGGTTTACCACATTCAATCATAAAATACATTGGTTGATCATTGTTGTAAAAGAGCTTCGGCGTAAATCACATTCGATCATTCTAATCTTTAATATTATTATCATTAACCCTAATAACTTTATTATTATTGTTAATTTTAATAATAATTGATATAAATTTTAATTTTAGGAGAGATTTTTCAGCGAAAATCACATGAAAATATTAATAATAAATTTTAATTGTTAAACTTTATTATAAACATCAAGAAACCTTTAATAATAATAATAATAATAATAATATAAGATATGAATATGAAAACCCATAATTATTATTAATGATAATATTAGTATAATAAATTGTTAATATTTAAATTAATACAATACAATACACTAATATTACTGTTTAATATCATAATATATTAAATATCTATTAATATTAACATACCAATATATATTAAATATTCATGTTAATATCAAGTATTAGTGTAGAAATATTTATATAACTATTATATAACAAAGTATAATAATACTTAACATATTAATTCTATGAGTATACTATCAATAATAAGATTTAATTAGTATTAATATTAATAGCCACATTAATATTAATAGTTATTAATATTAACTTTAATAACAATATTAAAATTTATTATTAATCTTAATAATATTCTTTATTATTATTTTTAACTTTAATAATTCAATAGTATTATTATTATGATTATTGTTGGGTGTAGGAATTGCACTTAAGCAAGCTCCTTCAACACTTAATTTTCAACCTAGGGGTTTTCGTAAACTTAGAGACGAAGCATAGGTAATGCCAGAAGTAGTATGAACTTTTCATATTTCTATTCCTACTTCTCAATTGAAATCTTGCAGAATCAAATAGAAAAAATCAGAAAGGGCAACTCACACCAAAGTAATTCTAGTGCTGGAATGTAAAAGACTACATTTGCGAAGAAATCAAATAAAGGAACTTTCACACCACCGTAAACAATCTTAATTGTTGAAGTAAAACTCTATGTTTATCCCCAGTATAGGTGGTGGCAGTTTAGCAAGTGGGCCCTTGAAAATATCTACCTTCTAAATGATTTTCCTCCTCACACTATGTGGTCATTCCTATAATCTTACAAGGTACAGAACGTATGTGAGAAGTATATTTTACACTTATACTGAAGACTTATGTCTTCATGTAGGGGATCTGAGACTCAAGGCTTGGAGCACTCTGTTCTTGTAACAAAACACTGGTTCTTGTACCAGAATGGAACTTCCTACACCAATTATTCCAATTTAATTTTGGGAAAAATAAAAGGGTGTGTTAACTATAAGAAGAGTTGCAAATGCGAGCATAATTTGAAATAAATTTGCTCATGAAGAAGAATGCTTCATTCAACTGAATCTTGAAAATAAAAATAAAATTTTAAGATGAAAACCATATCTAAGAGTTGAAGGAGATGTTCTTCAACCAAAAGGTTTTACATGCAATCAAATCTAACTTGAAATGGGTTTACTATAATATTTCAGATTACTTTTAATCATTTTCCTTAAATCGTGAGGTGTAGACATAAATTAAGATATTGCAACAACTTTCTTTTCTATTTCATGAAGTCATATTTAATCTTTAGAAGTTTAAATTTTAGTATTAGAAATTCTTCCTTGTCACGATGAACGCTTACTTTGCATAAATAAAATAAATCATATAAAGGAATTATAATAAAACACTTGTTGTAATGAGCTAGCAAACCAGAGTGCAAAATCTTATATGCATTTTTGCAAGAATAATCTTAACTGCACGATCCAAGCGAAAGAAAACTAGAAAAGAAATTACAGAATGTAAAGTAATTCAATTTGGCTTTCATAAAATGGATCCGCTAACACTTTGACTTAATGAAATTAATCAGAATTCTTAAGCAAGAATGAAACTAAGATTTAAACCACGATTCTGTAGATAAACAAAGTTAACACACATGTTTAAGATTATGAAAGCAAGAGGGTAAATGAGCTCGGTTGGTTGGGCTATATCCAAACAGCTCATCTCCCATTTTAGGAAACAAAAATATTTAGCACGTTAATAACACATCAATGAAAGATTAAAACTCAGAGTGAGAAAATCATGACCCATCTCCTTGTATTAATTCTGATTAGTAAATATACATTATGAGTTCAAGTACAACCCATAACAAGGGGGACAATGAGATTACAAATTAACCAAAAATTACAATTGCACTATTATCACTAAGCTAGTTCTATCTAATAGTTATACTTTATACAAATCTTTGGCATATGGCCATAGTTGAAAATTACACAGTCGTTCCAAATCGACCTTTTCAGCTTAAACGAAATAACAAACAAAATTAGGAAAACAATCCAGTCGCTATAATAAGATCTGAACTAATCGTCGGCCATAGACCTTATCCTTAGTCATATCCCTGACTATCATCCAATTGATTTCAAATCCATATGACTACAACTGAACTGAACGATGTGGACCAAGATGCCCACATGAAGTGAAATAACTATTGCGGAGATCAGAGAATGGATAGTTTTTCGTGGTGCAGTAATCTACCTATACTAGATCAAGCTAATACAATGATTAATAATTTAGATTATCAAATATTTAGGAAAGTAAATATAAGTTACATGAAATATTAAAGGCATGAAATCTATTTAAAATAATTAACTAAGCACCTAGTAAACCTTAAGCATGAAATATGAAGTTTATGTAGGAATAGACAATATTCTTGGACTACTGCAGTAATGAGGAGGTTTATGGAGATAAACAGAGGTTAATGATTGTGGTTTTGTAATAGGAAGGGGGTAAAAATAGAGCATTTCGGCCTACCAACATCCTCCCATCCCTAATCCATTTTGTGTCCTCAGACAACCTTTACCTACTATAAAAAAATCTTCAACATAGGGAGCCATCTTTCAATCCTGCACTTGGATACTGATTCTTTCTTTCACTATCTTTGTCTTCTTACCTCGGGCTTTCTTAAGTTGTTTGGTTTCCTTCTTGAGGCGCTTGTAACATTTAGAAGCCCGAAATTTCCATACCTTCCCTTGACGCTTTTGTTCTTTGACCTCTTCTGCCAACTTTATCTTGCCTTGCTTCTGCTAGTTTTGCTCCTTCATGACCTAGTTTAATGCCTCCAAGTCATGAACTTGATGTTTAAGCTCTACTATCCAATTATTCAGATATAGGGTAAAGCTCTCTATTTCCAGCTCATATGGTGCAAGAACCTTTTTTGCTACTGATTCAAAACATGTACCATCGTTGCCAAGATCAAGGTTATCTTGGCCATTCAGCGTCTACATCATAATATCACCAAGGGTTTCTATAATAGGAGCTTCCATGTCACCAAGGGTTTCACTACCCTATGCATCTAACTCATGAGGGGTTTCAATACCATGCACATCCATCTCATCAGCGGTTTCAGTACCTTGTTCATTCAACTCATCAAGCACTTCAGAACCCTATTCATCAAAATTTTCGAGGGTTTCTATGTGTTGCACCTCGTCATCTACCTGGACCTCTACCGGGTCTCTACATGCACTCGATGTCACTATTTTCTTATTCAACTTATGAAGGAAGGCCAAGAAGGATATGCCATCCTCCTTCTCTGCATTTTCTTCATTCACCACAGTATGAGATGTTGCATCCGCAAGAACTGAGAGGTTGTGATCTCCAGGTGAAGCCTAGGGTGACTCTTCAATCAAATTCGGGGAGTTTCACTGAGTGCAAATTGTCCCCGAAGAGAAATTCCTTTTCTTATTCGAGGTCCTAGTCGCTCTTCTTTTTGCTAAGGAAAGATTTTATTCATCACATTTCTCCTCTACTTGCACCCGTTTGTTATTTATTTTTGTCATGGTAGGGTGCGGAGTCTCGACTTTTCTGTTCTTATTTTCACTCTTCCAGTTAACTCCCCTACACTTCTTTCCTGAAATTATTTTAAGAATGCTTCCCAAGTTATTTCCTTAGCCTCCAGCTCTTTCTTAACTAGGATTGCAATGAACCATGATGGTACAATTTATATGCAACCCAGCTTGCATCCCCATTCTGCACCGCTTTCGCCATTTTCCTTAAACTTTGGTGTAGGTAATAAGGGAAATTGATGTGTTTCCCTTATTCAAAATGAAGAAAAAAATGGGTATGGTACACGAACGTTAATGTGTAATGTCCCTCACAGGTCAAAAACTTCTATAATATGTACCAGAGGTCTTGCCATTTTCCAAGCATGGCGTTGCACAAAAGACCTTTATTCCAGTTGACTTTGAGCTTCCAGTCAACCACAAATTGATGCCATCTTTTCTTTTCCATCCTCTCCTTCTTGAACCATCGTTCCCCTATGGTAGAAAATCCTGTAGCTCATGCTATAGATTCTTCCTTGACCTCAAATTCTAGTGAGCCTACCTTAACCTGACATCCTTGAAATGTCTTTAGAAATTTCGGAGCCACAACCATATCGAACCCATCGAATTTCTGCAAACTTGGGAGAAATCCCGATTCTTGTAATAGTGCAAGACTATTTTGATATTTAGCTATCCATTCTATCTCCTTCATAGATGATGGTTCATTTCTCATGGGCATCATCTTTGTTTGAATCCACCTCAATTCTCTATCACACCCCTAGGAACATTTCACACTGCGGAGTGAAAAGGGCCGCCGAGAAGTTTATGACGGATATCTGTCCATCCACCATCTTATTGATACCTTCCTTCTAATCTCGTTCAATCATTAAAATCATCCCTTCGAGACGGATGCACACACATATCAATCTGCTATTGGTAGGCAATGATAATTGGAGGAGGAAACATTTTTACAGTGGCGGTGTAACGATCATTGATGATCGAATTATGAGGTACAGTTACCATAAAAGAATAATCGAGGATATTTTCAAAAGGAGGTAAGCGTGGGGTCTCAAGTAGGTCTATTACATAAGATGTACTTCGATACTCATTAAAACGATTAGAACTCAGAACCTAAAATATCTTGCACATCAAATGATTTCTCCCTAAATTACTAAATGATAAAGAAAAGTCTTAACCAAAATTAAAATAATATAATGGTATGATCTATCACTATGGTATTCATTCAGCTGCAGAAATAAAAAGTGGATTTCCCAATAAGTGTTTTTCATCAAGCACTCTTATATTGTGTTAAACATTTTTGCACTGTGTTTTCATAGTTGGGCACATGCTTGCACTAATCGTGCTTGCATTGAACATGTTTGCATTGCAACGTGCTTGCAATGAAACTTCTTGCACCGATCATTCATGTTTCTGCACCTGGGATTTCTGTAGCATGAAGAAAGAGGGGATAAAAAAATTCTGATAGAACACAGTTCTTTGTCTAGAATAAATTTCTTTCCTAAATATACAAGAGAAATTTTATTCGCCATTCTTTGTTGTTTCATGAGCATGCCTTCTGATCTGACTACATCAGATCATCCAATCGATCCATGAGAGAAAAAAGAAGTGTGAAGGGGTAATTTTCAAAATGGGAAGGAATATCACAACAGGGATTCCAAGAATAATACCACCAAGGGGGATAAACGAAAATGGGACGTGGAAAAACACTCAAGGGGGAAAAGAGGGATCTCAAGGAATCGGGTAGGGATAATTTTCCTAGAAGAAAAAGCAGGGTGATTCATTATGACATTAAGAAAAGAGAAATAACAAGAATTACAAAATGGGAAAATAGAAGAAAGGAAAATTTTATCTTCAAAGTATGCCTGCAATGTTGCTAGAAAAAGTAAATGCAGCGGGAATTACACATTTACTTGGATAAAAAGTTCCATGCTAGTTACCTCAAGGTTGGGTAAGGGCTTGGTTCCTTGAACCTGCTTCTTCTTGGTGACATGCATCATATCTAAAAATCAAGTAACATTCCGCTTTTTTTATTATTGAAATTTCGATCTTCCTACCAGCATGGTCGTTTTTAGGTTGATCCTTCTGCCTCTGTCGGCCAGGGTTGGAACGGTGGTATTAAATATATACCAATCGATATGATTTAAATATTGTTGCCTCCGATTTGGGGTTAATTCGCACTTTGGTTTAGGATTTGGCTTTTTCACTATATTCTAGCAGTGGAATATTTCTTTTTAGTGTGTCTTTAAAATGCATGGAAATGCCCAACGCAGTTTTTAGATTGGACAGCGCATTTTTAGTGTGTATTGTTTTGTTAACACTATCTCATATTCTTTAAACATTGTCCAACACTTTAACACTGCTATATTTTTTATTACTAGATTCAATGTCTAAGAGAATCAAACAGATTTATGGTGTTTTTCTTTTCAGTGAGCTTTGAAATTGTGATGTCGTTGCTGCTCCAACTTTGTAGATCTCGCGGTTGATGCCATTGCTGCTCCAACTTTGTAGAGCTCGCAGAGAATGATTGATTATTGACTGTGATATGAATTAAACAACCAAAATTGTTTCCCACAGAAATTTTTGAACACAATTTCACTGTATATTAGCAGAAGTATTTTTTCTATCAGCAGAAGTTTTTTTTTTTTACAGAATGCAGTCAATCATCTCTATGGTAGGAATAGTTCTCACTAGCAAGGAGAATTATCCTGATTGGTCCCAAATGAAGCAACACACCCTCATCTTCAATGAGTTGTGGAAAGGAGTGTGTGTCGGAGAAGGAGACAGTGACCTAGAAAAGCCTACCTCAGACAAAGAGCTCGCCATTTGGGAAAACAAAAACAACAAAGCTTATGCATTAATCGCAGCATCTGTAAATAAAGAGGTGATTCGCCATATTTCATCATATTCAACTGACTTTGAAGCTTTACAAAAGCTGAAAGAACTCTATGACTCACATTCTGCACTTGAATTCATCCAACTCATGATTAAACTCTTCACTCTTGAACTGCAAAATACTGATCCTCTTGCTCTTGCATCTGAAATAAAGTCTATAATGCATGATATCAAATCCACTAAGGTTGAGCTGGATATCCCTCTTATTGCTTTTCTCAAGGCACTTTATCCTACTTACTCCAATTATCTTGAGTTGCAAGCAAATGGAAATCTCAAAGATATGACCTTTGACTCTCTTGTGAAGAAGTTTGCTGAAAGAGAAAAAGCTTTTGGAAAGAAGACAACCCCTGAGTCTTCTAAAGAGACTGTATACCTTGCTCATAGAGAAAAGCATCCTGCTCAAGATTCTACAAGAGGAAGAGGTGGACGAAGAGGAAGAGGAAGATATTTCAGAGGCAGGAGGGTAGATATTCTCAAGGAGAAAAGGCAGATTTGCACTGTATTCGCTGCAAAAGAAATGGATCACATGATGCATCCACATGCAAGCTACCATGGGACAAAATTGAGCAGAGAAGAAACCAATAGAAAGGTAAAACTGATGATACAGACAAAGGTAAAGTAACTATGTTGAGGCACAATGTAACATTGGAGTAAATGAAGATTTGTTTAATGCTTCACTTGCTTCCTCGAAAAATGATTGGTTGCTTGATTCAGGAGCAACCTGTCACATGACTCATAGAAAAGATTTTTTTGAAGATTTCACTGACAATGTTGATGGAGCAGTATACTTTGTAGATCAGTCAAAAAATCAAGCCATCAGGGCTTGGCACAATCAGGCTTAAACTGCCTAGTCTCTCAGACTTTCTTCTTGATCATGTTTTATATCCCCCACAGCTCAAGAGAAACTTTCTGTCCTTGGTCCACATCTGCCAGCAAGGTCACTCCATTCATATGTTTGATGGCAAGCTTGAAGTGAGAAAATCATCTGATCACTCACTTGTCATGAGGGGAATAGAAGAAGAAAGACTTCTCAAACTGCAAGGAACATCTGCTCATGCACAACATTTCTCATATATTTCTCATCATGAAGAAGGTACACTTCCATCAAGTTTATTATGGCATGCTAGATTTGGACATTTAAACTATGACAGTCTCCGCTTATTGAAGAAAAATGGTGTTGCTGGTTTGCCTACAATTCCTAGAAAACTTAAGCAATGTGATGCTTGCATTCTAGGAAAGCATAACAAATAGTCTTTTCATGATTCACATTCAAGAGAACATAGGAAGCTTGAACTTATTAATTCAGATTTATGTGGTCCAATGCCTGTTCCTTCTGCAAATGGAAATAAATATATCATGACATTTATTGATGACTACACCAGAATGTGTTGGGTTTATTTATTGAAGAACAAATCTGATGCTTCTCAAACATTCAAGAATTTTCATAAATGGATTGAAAATGATGCACAACCTCATATTGGGTCTATTCACACTGATAATGGAAAAGAATATCCATCATATGAATTTGAAAACTATATTCGACAACATGGGATCAAACATCAAACGACTGTGCATTATAATCCCCAACAGACTGGTGTAGCTGAAAGAATGAATAGAACAATCTTGAATATGGTACAATCCATGCTCTTCTTCAAAAATGTAAATATAATGTTTTGGGCTGAGGAT
This sequence comes from Pinus taeda, assembly GCA_000404065.3. Lineage (NCBI taxonomy): Eukaryota > Viridiplantae > Streptophyta > Pinopsida > Pinales > Pinaceae > Pinus > Pinus taeda. Next base: position 29,626 of record APFE030706062.1, read on the forward strand.
GTTCTATGTGTTGCATATATAAAGAATAGATGTCCATCTAATGCTATAAGAAACATGACTCCTTATGAATTGTGGTATGGACATGTTCCTTCGGTAAAACATCTCAGGGTCTTTGGTTCCACCTGTTATGCTTTGATACCAAAGGTACATAGAAACAAACTTGGTGCTAGAAGTTGTAAGTGTATCTTCTTGTGGTATTCAAACACCTCCAAAGCATACCACCTCTATGATGAAGAAAATAAAAAGTTTGTTATATCTAGAGATGTAATTTTTCTTGAATCATCCAAATCTGACAATGTTGTTGAGTGGCAACTTGATCACTTGGATAGATTCGCAAAAACAAACTGATTTCAAGAATTTGAGAATCAGATTCCACATCTTGAAGGGGGGATTCCTATACTAGATCAACATGTGGAATCTTCTTCTGAAGAATACTCTCCCTCGATTGAAACTCCAACAACGGATGATGCTTTAAGTGATATAATTGATAGAATTGGGAGACTCAATCTTGATTCACTCCCAACTCAATCAACAGAGCAGCCTGGACCATCTCAGAAAGGTCCCCCAAAGTGGCTGACAAAGACACTTGAAAGTGTTCATCCTGTTGAAATTGGAAAAACAGGAACCAGAAATGCAAATCAACAAAATGGAGGTGATGTAGATGACTCTAATTCACCTATTGAATATGGATGTTTCTTATGATTGTGAATTGAACTTGTCTACAGATTTTGAACCAACTTCCTTTAAAGAAGCTGCTTCTCATGATGAATGGAAAGAAGCAATGCAAAAGGAGTATGATGCCCTCATAAAGAACGACACTTGGAAGCTGGTTGATCCTCCATTTGGAACCAAACCGATTGGCTGCAAGTGGGTCTACAAGAACAAGTACAAAGCTGATGGCTCACTTGACAAGCACAAAGCTAAGCTTGTGGCAAAAGGTTTTGCATAGAAGGAAGGGGTCGATTATGAGGAAACTTTTGCCCCCAGCAAAATGGGCCACCATCCGAACACTCTTTGCATTAGCAGCTCAAAACGGTTGGAAAGTCCATCAAATGGATGTAAAAACTGCCTTCTTAAATGGAGATCTAAAAGAAAATGTTTTTATGTCCCAGCCTAAAGGATTTGCTGTGAAAGGACATGAACATAAAGTATGCAAACTTGTGAAGTCCTTGTATGGCCTCAAACAAGCACCACGAGCCTGGTATGAAAAGCTAACTGAGCATCTTCTGAAACTCAACTTCAATCATTTTGATCTTGATGATGCAACTTTATTTGTCAAGAAAGTTGGCAAAACAGTTGTATATCTTGTGGTATATGTAGATGATCTTTTAATGACAGGGAACAATGAAAGTTATATTGCATCCATAAAGAAAGAATTAGGAAAAAGTTTTGAAATGGCTGATTTGGGCTATGTTCATTACTATCTTGGCATTGAAGTAACCCAACATCCAAAATCCATATTTCTTTCTCAAAAGATATACATTGGAGATTTGTTAAACAGATTTGGCATGACAGAGTGCAATCCTCTTTTTACTCCAATGGAACAAAACTTAAAGCTCACATCTATTTAAGGAAAGGAATTTGAGGATGCAACAAAGTATAGACAGCTTGTAGGAAGTCTCATCTACCTCACTACCACCAGACCAGACATTTCATTTGCTGTTGGAATCCTCTCCAGGTTTATGCAAAAGCCTTGTGAGGGACATTGGTCTGCTGCAAAAAGAGTTCTAAGGTACTTGAAGGGAACTCAAGACCTTGGAATCAAGTATACACGGGTGGACGACTTCAGCTTGATTGGATTCTCTGATTCAGACTTCGATGGAGACAAACAAACTGGAGTATCTACTTCAGGATATGCTATGAGTCTTAGATCAGGAGCTGTCTCTTGGAGATCACACAAACAATCAGTTCTGACAGATTCCACAACAGAAGCAGAATACGTGGCAGCAGCTGAAGCAACGAAAGAAATTGTGTGGCTCAGGAAAATTCTTGAAGATTTACAGGTAAAACAAGTACAATCAACTCCACTCATGATTGATAACACCTCTGCAATAAAGTTGGCCAAGAACCTAGAGTTCCATGATCGTACAAAGCACATCAATACTAAATATCATCTGATCCGACATCATGTTGAGGCCAACACAATCCATCTTCGTCATTGTTCCACAAATGAGCAAATTGCAGACATCTTCACCAAAGCTCTTAGAAGCGAAAAGCTTGAAAGATTCAGAACGATGCTTGGACTCACCAACATCCCTTCAGATTAAGGGGGGGAATGTTGACACCTAATCTTCTGGAATGTGAACAATCATCAAGAAGATGAACTGAGCAGTCACATTCATGTGTATATAACAATAGCTACCTAATGAAATATATGTATCAGTTTTTCTGGAGTTACTCCTGGCCTGACACCAACGTGGAAACATCTAGCGAACATAATTATGCAATTACACCTCTTTGTTCCTTTTTTAGAAGCTTTGTCATACCATTAGAGCTAATTATCTTTCCCGGTTTCCCTGCAATACCCCTTAATTCAATTTCCTTTCCTTCCACAAAAAAATTCATGAAAATTTTTTGAAAATTAAAAGCTATTGTTCCCAAGGATTGTAGCCATTGGACTCCTAGTACAACATCAGCACCTCCCATTGGAATGGAAAGCATTGGGCTAGTCAATACATATTCTCCCATGGAT
>APFE030706068.1:9918-39680 GCA_000404065.3 Pinus taeda
AGCTTTTGAAACAATAACCCAATATTTCAGATCTTAAGATATTCATCCCAAAAGCATGCCTAAGCCAAATGATCTCCTTTGCTTTATATAGGCAAGCTCTTCCTCAAATCATGGATCATGGGGCTCAATAATAATAATAAAATAAAACAATACCATGGGCCAAAACCATAACAAACCAATACCATCAACTCAATTCTAGGGATCAACACGTCTGTCGAGATGCCATGGTCCAAAAACCATAGGTTCAAATTCCAAGGACTAACTACCATGGACCAAAGGTAAGTTTTCCCACATGAAATAAACTTTTCTCCATAGGTTCAAATTCCAAGGACTAACTACCATGGACCAAAGGTAAGTTTTCCCACATGAAATAAACTTTTCTCTGCATAAAATTCTGTGAGCTTTTCTCCACATGAAATAAACTTTTTTTTTTTTTAATTCTCATCATATTGAGAGCCATGCCATGGGTGTTGCCATCAAATACAACATCTGTAACATATAACCATACCAGGAACATAATGCCAACACTTGGATGTAATAAGTGTAGACTTAGATAGGCATTACCATGTAAAAGAAAAGAAAGTTTGATAATGGTTTGCCAGTCTAAGTGCACCCTAATAAAGAAGTAAAAATGCTAGGTTCAGTAGGTAGGGTAAGTAGATGATGGTTGCAAAATAACATGTGGTGAATGATGAGTTCAAATGTGTAAACCTTTTACTTTCATCCCAAGGCAATGGCATGTAGCACATGAAACTCATATCAAGCAAACAAACTCAAAATAATTAACTCCCCTACTCATTTCCCTAAAATTTCACTAATTTCCCCTAAGTGTCAAGGTATTTATTAAATTAGAGGGGGTCAGAGAATTTCTCTGACTTCTGGAGGGACCAGACCCTTGGCCCAATAATTTATAATGCCTAAGTACTTAAGCCCATTCATCAATAATCATATCCCTTCACAAATCATTCATTCCTTTGATAAGTTTTTCCTAAGTAAAATCCTATTTTACTTAGGGAAATTAAAATATTCTCACAAAAACCCTCATTTTTCACTTAGCCTAAGTTTTAATATACACATGAAAATGTTATACACTTAGTGTTTTTTCCATTCAATGTCATATTAACTATTAGCTTATTATTATATAGTTCCCCCATATAAAGCATTACCCATTCCTGTATTACTTTAAATTATATAAAAACCCCGAAATATTAATATCTCGCCCCTTTAAGGTCGTGGAGGCAGCGTAGTGGTAAAGTCGGCCTCGTCATGACGGACCGGTCTTGTGTTCGATCCCGAGCAAGGTCGTAGCTCGTCGTGCGAGTAGTTAGTCTAAACCAGGCCAAGCCCACTACCTTTTGCTCACGGGGCTTTGGATTGACAGTGAATGGGTGCTTTGTTAAGGCACTCCTTGCGATAGGTCACCGGTTCAAAGCCCCCGTGGGTACTTAGGTTAGTCTTAACGTAGAAAAAAATATATATATATCTCGCCCCTTTGGTTAGATATAACCATAATACATTTGTAAATGGGATTAATTAGTTAATCAGTAACTAATTAAGAACCCCGACCCCTCGCCACATTAAAAATGGATTAATTAACCCTCACGGTTAATTAATAACCTTCCCAACCAATCTCGTTGCTCCCGATACGATTAAATAATCGTTAATTGCATTGGGCCCACCCTCATTAAACACTCGTCACTTTTCATCCCCGATAGCCGTCTGATCACACCTCTTAGATCTGATGATTTTCATTCATATCGCACAGCCCTCCATGACCGAACGTTAGCATGCGATCGCGAAGCAATTTTGTGAACAGTGCCTCCACCACGCGTCATTCATTCTATGGAATCGCTCGCTCAAGCCCAAAAACCGCCCCCTACATAAGCAATGCGATATAAACCACTTACCACCTCCCACTAAATGACAAAACATCATGTCATTTTCCCGCTGACGTCACCTGTCCAAATCCTGAAACCCTCCAATTCTTGACTTTGTATATAAAACAAAATAAATCATTTTCGTCGTTCTATTCTGCAAACCAATACATCCATGCAAACGTAATGACGAGGTCAACCATCTTTTGCTCCCAACCGCCAACCAACTTCAAACTTTGCAGCCGATGCTGCCTAGAGCCATCCAGTCACACCTAGTACCTGCATTCCACTGCTCGTCCCCAAAAGCAGGTATTTACCAATTTCCTGACAAGAAAACCCTGCAAATACCATTTTTCCACTGGAAATAAATTGAAAAGTCCAAAATTCACCATAATTATGTTACTACTTTTGTAACTCAAGTCCCCCAGACCCTTGGTTTCACTAGTTTTACAAAGAAAACATCAGTTTCCTTTTTGAATCCACAAGAACCAGAATGGAAACCCTGGTAGCCCTAAATGTTGCTCCCATTACCACCCCTCATCGTGATTTAGACTATCTGCCTCTAGAAGATAAGAATTTTCAAATAAAAGACCTAATCACTGATAAAGACCATCTAAAAGTATTTTTCCAGTTTCGAGATAACCACTTGAATGGCTATGATACCATAGATCTGTGGGAATCCAACCTCCTAATGTATTTTCTCCCCTCTCTGCATGTTTTCCCTGATATAATCCATCAATGCCATGCAAATTATGACCACAACCTCAGAGCAGTCATGTCTCTCAACCAAACAGTCATCTTCACAATAACTGCTGAATCAATCAATGAGATGCTGCAATTTCATCCCAGTCAGACCCCCACCCCCATTTCCATTGGAAATTTACTTGAGAAATCAACTAAATTATCCCAATCTGAACTCAATCGCCTCTGCCAGACTTTCATATTAAAAGAATATAAAACTAAAGATATGCCTCCTTATATGGCAGTTTTCTTCACAGATACAGGAAAAATCATAGTTGATATGATATATGCAGTCATGGGATTCAACACTAGTGAATATGTAGATGAATTGACCCTAGTGTCGATGTCTATCTCTACCCCTGGTCAGCCCCCTGCTATCAAGTACGATTATGCTTCATTTATTGCTGATAAAATCCATGACCAGTTCATGAGACTGGAGAATGAAAGGGTTTTCAAGTATTCCACCTTCATATATCACCTCAACCTCTACTATCAATCAGACAAATTCCCATTTTTTGTCAATAAACTTGATACTAAGGGTAATCCAAGGTCTATCATCTTTTGGACTTCCATCTTCCATAAATCTTTTGCTTGCCCTTTTTCATATAATGAGTTCATTGATCAGTTTGTCCACCCAGCGACTACCTTGCTAACAGGAAATTCCCCTCCTAGAATTAGTGATGATATCAAAAGGATCCTTCAGCTCTCCAAACAGTACAAAGTGGGTGATTGGTATTTATACCAGAATCACACAGAGATCACAGTATATGGGTGTGAGCTTTCCCTGTTCAAACTACCTAGATATGTTCCAATGAGACTGTTTGCATTGAAGTATTATAGACAGATGATATACTCAGATTTGATTCATTTTACTAAGGCCAAGAAGAAAGCACAACTCAGAATCAAGGATCACTTAGGCCTATTTGTCTGCAACACTAGGGAAGCATGGAAAGCAGTAGAACAAATTCTAAAAGACCATCTGGAATTAAACAAAACTTTTAGTTGGACTCCATATGACCCCCATAGTTTCATCTGTGATAGAAGGATGAAAAATAGAATATCATGATACTTGTATCACAGAATTCCAGAGATTGGACGATTTTCTAATATGGATGAATGGAGGGAAGGGACCCAGTAGAAATAGATAGTGAGCAGGTCAACATAGAAAATGTAATGAAGGATCTTGAAAAGACACTTGAACTAGATTCTTTTGGACAGGTGCAATTTGAGACTTCTCAAAAGCTAGCATCAAGGATTAGTGCCTCAACATCTGATACCTCATAAAGGCACTCACAGGAGACCAGTGCACCATTTGTAAAGACATCCCAGGAAAGAGAAAAAGAGACCAACACTCAAGCAACAGAATATTCAACCATGTCAAAGCAACCTAAAACCTCTCAGGAGCAGCCTTAGACCTCTCAGGAGCAGGCTCAAACACAAGCCCACCCACCTCACGTCAACATGGGTGAGCCACCAATTTCGCAGACTCCTCTAAATGAGGAAAAGAATAAAAAGGGAGACAGGGAAGTAGTCACCCCTACCAGTGGCCCATCAGACCAGCCTAGTGCTAAGAGGCACAGGCTAAATCCTCATTCAAAAGAGGAATTTTTTGAAGAAACAACAGAGAGTCAGAGAAAAGAAGGTGCAGGTAGTCAACATACTTTCATAACAGGTGGGACACCTTCGAGCTCACAGAGACAGGAGCTGGAGAGACAACAAAGTGCTGAAGTATCATCCTTCAGGCCTGCAGGAAATAAAAACTTAGACATTAAAGAGAAATTTTAAAAAATAAAGGCCAGGAATGAACCATTAAAGGTCCAAGTCTACAATCAGTATTTAAATATGGCTCCCACCAATTAGAATAGCTTGATGTCAGCCTATGACATCAAGGAGGGAAAAAGTCAGATGAGCTTCTTCAAGCCTAGAGTACAGTAGCCTCAGTCAATAGTAGACTACCTCAACACTGATTTTGAGGTCATGGCCAAGGACATTCATTCCCTGGACCAGATTGAATTACATAAAAAAACAGGGGAGATGGTACATTCAACTTTGACAACAAAGGCCATGATGGCACACAGACTAGAAAATTCATTGAATAATACCACTGCCCAGTTACAGCTAAAAAGAGCCTACTCACAAGCTAAGGATAATAGAATTAAATCATTGGAGGAGTTGGTTATTGGATTGGGTCACAACCCAAAGGATGTAAAGACTGTAGAGGCCTTAAAAGACATAGCTGCCTTAAGAAAGCAGTTAAATTTGCCTCCATCAAGGCATCCACAAACTGCTGAAGTCATTCAAAAGAAGTCTGAATAAGAGCTTATGGACTTAGCCCTTAAGCTAAATGAATAGTTCAAGGAGACTGAACAGGAATTGGAAAAGTCACTGAAAAGCAGGCAGAGTGAGTCGACCTCTCAGCCTCAAAATGTGATACCAGTGGTCTCCACGGTAGTCCTTTCAACACTTGCAACTACTTTGGCACCCAATGTCCCTTTAGTCACAGCAAAAGTAATTACAGGGTACAAGCTCAGGAACAGCACCAGCAGGAACTTCAAGTTTGAGCACAAAAGAGTTAATCAAGTCCATGGAGGAGATGAAACTCCAAGTCTCTGAATTACAAAAGGTAAAGGAAAAATTTGTTACCTTAGAACAAAAATATGATGTTTCAAAAATCAATTTTGTTGAAGAGGTGAGAAAGAATAAAGGCTTAGCACAGCAGGTGAAAACACTAGAGAAGGACCTCACCTTCGAGAAGCCCTTAACAGATATTTAAAAAAAAATTTGGACCAACATCACTCAGTCAATAAATGATGCTTGGTCATCCATACAAATAATTTTTGAATAGATTGACCTAGTAAAAGTAGCTCTTGAAGAAATCCAGAGAACTAAAGAAGAGCTAGGAGGAAAGCCTGAGAAAGCTATTAGGCTAATAAATTTTTTGAATAGCAAAAATAAGTACTAGCTAGAAGAACTGGGTATTGAGGATGGAACTGGGACTATTCTAGAAGTCAAGAAGGTATTGACCAAAAGGTCTCTAATGCAGAATTTGGAAAGGAAATGCCAGAATATGCAAGAAGAAATTAATGATTTTGTGAAGAAGTTTGGTATTTTGTAGAGCAAAGGACTTCCCAGTCCTTTAGTAATTAATGATAAATTGATGAGACATGAAGACTATGTGGACTAGTTGGCTCAGTATGCAAACAATCAGGCCAGTTCATCAACTAGTGCATCTGCACCAAAGGCACTACCTACAGGCAGAGTTCTCTATGACAGTCTAGAAAACCTTTTCTATGTTGAACATGAAATAAAACATATGTTTCTAGTTCAGCCTAATTTTTTCAAATACATTAAGGCTGATGAAATCTTCAGAAAACTTCAAAGGACAAGAATATCAAAGGAATATTGTTGGATGGATATGACAGAAATTTTATAATTTGCCTTGGTAAAAAGATAAATTTTCAGTATTTACCTTAGTCAATGTTGGTAATAGAAGGTGGATAAGGATAAAGCAGGTAAAGAGTATGAGGACAGGTCAAAGAGTATTAGTAAGAAGATGAAAAGTAGAACAACCAGCACAGAATTACAAAGAAGACAGCAAGATGCTCAATCATAGGGCCTGCCTCCAGCTCATTCACAAAAACAGGGATAGCAAGCCATCAGTTTACTTTTCTCTTCTATCTTCGAGATCATATATCTCTATTTTTATGTAAAATATAGTTAGTCATCCTAAAATATATTTCTCTTTGTTATGAGATATTTTATTGTAAAATTTTGTATAAATACTCCCTCATTTGGAGTATTGAGTGTAGATTCTTAGACATTTCTATAGACTTATTATTTGGAAAGGAAAAGTTGTTGATCAACTCTTGTATGGCTGGCTGGATGAAGAAATAAAGCAAGGGACTTTTTACAATATTCATGTGTCAAACAATGGACAAATAAGTATTCTATATCTCATGTGTTATTATTTTGTAGTTTAATATTTCACTTGTATTCATGTCTAACTATTAAAACGAAAAAGTATATTTCATAAAGTGCTTAATTGCAATCTGTCTTTAAAATCGTTTTTATTCTAAATGTTTTCCTCTAAACCATTATAGGCAAGGAATTCTTAACCTCTCTTTGCTTCTTAGTTTATCATTATGGTCATTTAATAAGAAATTCTTAATTTCTTTTTATTAGTGATCATTCATTTTCCCTCCTTTTGAAACTTGTTGAAAATTCTTAATTGCCCTTCATCTCTTTCAAAACCATTGCATTCTTTCAAGTTACCATTTGTTCCTTGTTTAGCTATCTTGCCCTGTGAATCCCTCCTTTGTTGAATCATCCAAATCCAGTTTAGCCATCTGCAGTTGACTCCATAGCCCAATGGCCTGATCTACTCTGTTCTATCCATCTGCTCTTGAATTCCACCACCAAACACAATCAAAATCCCAAAACCTTCATAACTAGCTTAATATCTTCTAAAACAAAGCTAATTCTTAAAGAGAGAGCCCTCTCTAAGTACAGATTGGCTAGATTCTGTACTCAAAAGTTGGTTTGTGGTTACCTCGGACACCTTTCCTTCTTTTTACAACTTCAAGGAAAATCTGAGTGATAACTGGTACCACCAAATCAAAATTGCACTAGAGGATAGGAGCAAGAAAACCTTTGCGACTGAGTGGGGTTGTTTTCAATACACTGTAATGTCGTTTGGATTGAAGAATGCACCTACAATCTTTTCGCGCATGGTTGTTGCAGCATTCAAGGAATTTATTCATAAGTTCATGGAGGTATATTTTGATGACTCGATTATATTTGGGCTGGTTAAGTGCCATGTAGCAAGCTTGCGCCTGATGCTAGATACCTATCGAAGATACTAGATCTCGCTCAATCTCAAGAATTTTCTATTTTGCTTTCCTTTTGGGAACCTATTAGGGCATGTAGTTTGCAGACAAGGACTGATGGTAGACCCCGTGAAGATCACGGTGATACTAAACTTCGAAGCACCGAGGAGTGTGAAATAGTTGCGTGCTACTCTGGGACATATGGAATATTATAGAAAGTTTATCAAAAGTTATGCCCAAATCACTATGCCTATGGAAAAATTGTTGAAGAAGGATGTCACGTTCTGCTGGAACGATGACTGTAAGAAGAGCTTGGATATATTGAAAGAAAAGACGGTTACCGCGTCGATTCTAGTCTTCCTGGACTGGAAGAAAGAGTTCGATGTGCATGCTGACACATCATGTATAGCACTAGGAGCAGTACTAACACAAGTTGGTGGAGAAGGTTTGGACCACCCTATCGCATTCGCAAGCTGTAGATTATCCAAAGTAGAAAAGAACTATTCTACCATTGAATGCAAGGGGCTAGCTATGGTGTATGCGCTCTGGAATTACCAGCACTACTTACTAGGAGGCCATTTTAATATGTATGCGGATCACTCCGCGTTGAAGTACCTGGTCAATAAGCTTGTGTTGGGGGGACGAATCTGTCGATGGGTCTTATTGTTCCAAAAGTACAATTTTGGAGTTGTTGTGAAGCCAAGACGATTGAACGTGGGAACAGACCACCTATCGCACATCGAAATAGGGGAGGAACTTACTAAATTGGAAGAAGGATTGCCTGGCACACAGCTATTTGTAGTGTGTTTCGCAGATGATCATTTTGAGGATATAATACACTTCCTAACTATAATTACAGCACCAGAAGGATACATTGTCCAGTAAAAGAAGGAATTAGTGGTGCACGCGGCATATTTCTCTGTCATTAGTAGGCATCTGTACAAAATGGGTACTAATGAGATATTGCTATGGTATGTGTTTGGTCAATTTAGTGTTGTATAAATTGCTATCATAAATTGTCAACCCGGGGCTCGTAAGCTGATGAAGTGAAGTGTACAATATATACTTAAGCAACCTTTCCTAGTTCTTTTTGTCGTTTTTAGTTTATATCTAACTTATCTTCCTAATGTGATGTGATGGAGTTATAAACAAGTGAGTGAATGTGTGTGTATGTGATGATTTCTAAATGCTTCTTGAATTTTAAAGAGAAAACTTGAATAATGACTTGAAATGGAATTAAAGCATCAAATGAAAGCAAAGCATTAAACAAAAGACTAATGGCACTAGTCCAATACCTTTACTGCTGATAGAAATGAAAATGATATTTACATTAACTCTATTGAAAGCAAAAACACTACTCTAGTAATCCAAAAATTAAGTGACAAATCACACTACTTAATTCTCCCTTAACACTCTGCCTTTAGCTGGATTGATCATGTGAAAAAGAAGAGTTAGGAATGAATTAGCAATATGAGTCTAAAACTAAATAAATCAAGCTGCAGTTAGATAATGTTTTGGTCCCATAAAAGTTAGTGAATTATGATAAACAGAACCATTAAGAGATTAGCAACTTGACAAAACTTGATAAAGTAAACTAAATAAAGAAACTAACTAAGCAAGGCACTAAAGAAAATCAAGGCAAAAAGTCAGCAGTTGAGATAAGACAACTTTAGATGCCACTAGTGTTAAAAAGAAGTAAAAGCACACTGTCCCGGGCTTCTAATCAAAGCTGTAAAACACACTGATCAGTCATGAAAAGTACATAAATGTAAAGCAGCATAATTCCAAAAACTGTACATTAATATACATGATCAAATAAAGAAAAAGAAATGCAGGAAAATAAATTCAAAGGCTACTGTACAATGGTTGTAGCAGACAGGGGCCCTCCATCCACTTCAACCCAGTGAAAGATCAGCTACGCAGATAGAAACAGAACTATCTTCTTTAAATTAAATCAACTCATAATAAACACAGTGGGAAGCGTAAAACGCTTTATAAAAAGGTCTTCAAAACAGAGTTTATAGCAGCAAAATATTAACTATCTCTGACTAACTATTCAGCGTGTGGAAACGCTTTATTTATAGCAAGAACATCAACTGTCCTGTGCGTAAACTAAGCTAACTAACAGCTAGGAAAAAGACACGTTCAGCAGCACCGAGCATGGATCTAGGGAAAGGTCATCGTGGTTTAATAAATATGGTGTCGGATTCCTGTCCCCTGCAGTCTTCGTGGCTAAAGGAGAAGCCAGCTGTGACTTACGTTCTCCAACCGAACACGCAGAGCCGTGCCACCGTTTGCAACCTTGCCGTTTGACCAGAGCTTCCTCCGCGTTGACCAGGGGTGTAGATGGCCAGTTTGGCTGAGCTGATAGCACACGTACCATGTACACAGTCATACAAACTTGCCCATGTGTCTCTTTTCTCTGGAAGACACCTGGATCATATCAAACAAGGAAATGGCTGCAGAATCTAGGATCGGCTGCGGAATCAGAGATCGGCTGCGGAAACCTGTAACAGCTGCGGAATTGCAGCACTTTGAACCAAAAATCTAAACCAACAGTCAACCATTAGCACAATTAGCAAATCATGTTAAAAAGTCCTATAATGCAATGGATTGAACAAGTTGATGAAGGAAATGATGACAAAAGAAGGAAATAAGTAGGAAAAGGCTGTTGAGAGGATGGGTAAATGAGTGCAGGTTTGAGTCCCAACAGTATGTACCTGAGTTCGAGAGAAGTAGCATCCTTGCAAATGCTCATGGGGGCATTGCGGGAGGACATTATGCAGGGAGAGAAACCATGCAGAAGATTCTACGTGCAGGGTTGTGGTGTCCAACCCTTCATCAAGATTCAAAAGTATATTGCAAGGCATGTGATGTATGTCAAAGAATGAGCAGGCCATCATGGAGGGATGAAATGCCTTTGAATCCAAAAATAACATTGCAACCCTTCGAGAAGTGGGCAATAGATTTTGTAGGACCCATTCAGCCAAAAGGGAAGATAGGAGCAAGGTACATTATCACTGCGACGTAGTATTTGACTCGTTGGGCAGAAGTGCAGCCAGTGAAGGATTGCACAGGTGTGACAGGAGCGAAGTTCCTATTTGAGAATGTACTGACATGATTTAGATTTCCAAGGATCTTGATGAGTGATCATGGTATACACTTCTTGAATGAGACGATAATTGCACTAACGGAGGAATTTCAGGTATAACACCAAAAGAGTACACCTTATCACCCACAAGCCAATGGAATAGTGGAGGCATTCAACAAAGTGCTTGAAAACGCACTGACCAAGGTTTGTAATGCTTAGCGAAGTGATGGGGACCTACACATACCTACAGTAATGTGAGCTTATAGAACAACATGCAAGAAGTTAACAGGACAAACCCCTTTCAGGCTTGTCTATGGTGTGGAAGCCGTAATGCCTATGGAATACATTGTGCCTAGTTTGCGCATAACAGCGCTCACAGGTATGATGGATAGCGGGGCCTTAGAATAGAGGCTCACTCAGCTGGATGAACTCGAAGAGGAAATATTTTTGGTCAGATTTCGCCAACAAGTCTAAAAGAAGAGCGAAAAGGCATGGCATTATTGACATATCAAGCTATGCACATTTAAGGTAAATGATCTGGTTTAGTTGTATGATAGCAAGTTTGATCAATTTCTAGGAAAATTCAGGATGCACTAGTTAGAGCCTTATGTTATTAAGGAGATTACCAACGGAGGAGCGATACAGCTGGTCAAGTTAAATGGAGAACCCTTCCTAGGAAAGGTGAATGGCAGTCGCTTGAAGCCATACACCGGTGGTCCAACCATGTGACTAAATGAAAGTGGCATAGTCTTAGCGCTCCAGGAAGCTAAAAGGAGGTGCGGGACTATAAACTACACTACCTGAGTGGGGGAGCTGCGTGATGGGAAGATGGTGTGAAGCAAGGACATGTCACTGGGTCTGCGGCAACGCGTAGGGAGCTGCGCTACCCAGGGAGAAATCGCGTAGGTCAGCTGGAAAGTGACCGTTAAAGTCACTATTCATGAAAAGACGGCAGAAGTGAGGCTAATGGAGCGGCCGGCCAGCATTTAAGATGAAATTTATGGCTTAGATCCTTGAAAATCTATCTCCAATCCAGCATTAATGAACCGATTTCAAGGGGAATGGTCAGATTTGAATTCAAATTTCCCTATAAATTACAAGTGGCTGCCTAGCGAAAAACACTTGGCATTTTGACTGTTCAGTGGTGAGCTCTCAAGCGCCTATGAATCGTGAGCAATACGAGTTTCTGATAGTTTCTGGGGTATTTGCAACTTTGCTGGCGGACACACAGGAATTATTTCAGAGGATCATGTTTGTGCCCCCATAAATTATCAATACACAACAAGTAGAAGAGGAGACACCATAGAGAATAGAGAGAGAGGTCGAACTAGCTACCCTAGAAGTAGTCGAAGTATTAGCGGAGGTCCTTAAATCTCTAAGAACGCTGAGACCGAAGCCAAACCTAACCAAGGAGACCATGAAAGAAAAGAAGGGAAAGAAGCCTACCATACCGATGCGCACATCGCCAAGACAAAACCCACCAAAGCCCACTACCCAAGAGAAAGTCAAGGCTATAAACCTAGAAGTATAAGAGGAGGATATCGAAGACATCCCCATGGATGATAAGGATGTGGGAGTGGAAATAGAGGAGGTTGAAGCCCAGGGTGTGGACCTTATTACATGATTGTCGAAGTATGTCCTTTCATGCAAGCCTAAGTCCAAGGTCCCAAAGGACATTGATGAAAGTAAAACTCCCCTGCAAACCCCTCTGCTACCAGATGAAATCACTATTGATGGTCCACATTTGGCAAGGGCGCCAATTTAGAAGCTCGAAAACTGGGACTTGGCAAACCATGAGAAGTTCCCACACCTGGCGACGAAACAGTTGATGTACCGCATCATAGACACGAAAATAGGGATGACTCCACTAGAGCCGTGGAAGTGGCTCAGAGGAGTAGAAAAGGTAGGATTACTCAGTCTGCTCTAGGTGCCGCACTATCACCGCACCCCTGTGACAGTTTTGGTTATCAAGTAGTTGTTTTTCTTGGTGCATGATGGGTATCTGTGGCTATAGGAGCCGATACCCATCACCAATATGTTTATTCACTGCATGATGCACCTTCCGTATACAAGTGAAAACCCAACTATGATCTTTGGTGGCAAAGGTGGGGAGCTGGCGCTCACAGAATCAATGAAAGAGAAGTTCAAACGGGTAAAGCAGTTGCGCGGGTACGCTATCTCTAGCATCTACGACCCTACTGTGAAGGTGGCAACATAGATCCTTGCAAGAAAGGTAATGCGGAAGTGTCACGTTAATGAGGTATGGACACCTATCGTCGCGCTCACACAACTATGCGTGGAAGGAGTCCAATTTAACTAGTCAGACTACCTTTGGAGAGAGTTCATGTTGAATTGTCTCGAAGCGTAAGAGCAAAGCAAGATGTTCCACTACGCATGGCTCTTTCTGTCGATTGTGCTCATAGTGTCGGAGCTACCAACAGAGAGCCAATTCCCCTCGGTTGCACCAGACCTTCCTAAAGCAGTGAAGTACGCTTCGCTATGGGCGACCAAGGACGCGGAGCACATTTAAGACTGCAAGATCTTTTGGATCTTGATGGAAATGAATATAAGGATGGCTATCAATCACAAGCCATGATTGTTGCCCACGATATATGCTAACAAACAAAGCTATGTCGAGTTTAAGGCTGATTTCCATCGGATTTCAATTAGGGCACCATAGGACCCTGCGTAGAAGTGGTACGATTTGTTGTACCTAGCCACAGATGATGCCATCAATGCAATGTTGGATAAATGGTCAGCGGAGTAGCACACCTCAATAGACTTGGTAGTGGGTCCAAGCAAGTCCACCGCACAAAAGAAGAAGGAAGAGGCCAAGCTAAAGATGGTGTAGTTGGTCGAAAAGAGGAAGAAGGAGGCCACTGAGAAGGCCCAGGTAGAACAAATAGGAAAGGAGGTAGGAAAATAGGTAGGTGGCACAGAGCGAGGCTCTGATAAAGGCACGTGGTCACCTTCACCCGAAACCGAAAAATAGGACACAAAGCAGCACAGCACGGACCCTCACGAGATGTCCGACCGCCTTAAGCGCCCAAGAGAGCTCGAAAAGGGAGGTTCTAGAAAGAAATCCAAGGCAACCAAGACCTCGCTAGACCCCATCACATTGACAAAGGGCAACTTATATGACATCGGTGACACAGTTAGAGATGTCACCGCGGAAGCCCTCTAACAATTAGAGAAGCAGCAAATGGTCCTCCTAGGGGCCATCCAGACCAGACTACATGAGTTGCAGACCCATGCATCACATGATGGTACGTTGTCCACAACTTGGCTATCGATATATCAAAGGCTACTGATATGCTACACTCAAAGGCTTTCAATGTGCTAGTGATGCCTGATGGAGTACTGACAACAGAAAATGAGGCTAACAGGCCCACTGTTAATGCCTTGAAGGGAGTGGAATTGAACCTAGCATCGCTCCTGCACAAAGTGCACCACCTCTTGCAGGATGGAGTCATTACAGAGCTGAGGGCCCATGAGCACCGCACCCTCTAGGTGATTAGTGAACAGAAGATAAACAATGAGCAGATGGACCTGCAAAGGAATGCTACCATCATCGTCGAGGCTGAGGTTACTAGCCAGAACAAGAAGATCACACAGGTCATGGAGGAGGCCTGTAGAATGGTCAAGGAATTGGCCATTCCGGAAGAGGAGCCAGTCAAGGTCTGTATCCACAAATTGGCCACAGGGGTGCGTGACACTTGGACAGAGATGGTGTTAGCCCCCTGCTACAGCAGGTTACTCATCTTTCATAATTGAAATTTTTACAGGCCAAATATGTCATACTTTGCATCCTGCAAATGCTCCATATTTGCTAACAGACACCAAAGAAAGAGGCCATGAAAGTGTGCAAGTCAAAGTTCATCTGCTGCATTCCAATTTTGGAGAGTTATTCCATTTTTGTACAAGTCTCAGTCAAAGGGAGGTCCAAACAGCTTAATCTTGGTCTCCCTGGGTTTCAATTTCCTGTTGTAGAATATAGAGAATGAATAATCTTTCCAAACAGCTTAATCTTGGCAGATTTTAGATAGGAAGAGAACCAAAGGAACCCAACTGCTTAATCTGGGCCCTTGGAAGAAATAAGGGTAGTTTGTAGATAAGAGGGCAATCAAAAGAAAAAGAGGACAATCAGGGTTTGCTAATTCAATTTCACCTAATTCAATTGAAGAAAAAAAATGTTAGGATTATTAAGCTGGGTAGGTAGGTGAGGTTGCAGAAGTAAATATGTTATTACCATTTGGCTTATCAAAAAGGCGCATCTCATGTGTAAGTTGGCATCTTGGCAGTTGATTGGCAGTACAACAAGGAAGCATGACTAATTCCCCTTTCATTTCCCCAAAAAATCATTTAACTAACATTCCCCTAAGGACCTTGGGATCTGCCCAAGCAATCCAGCCTCACTCCATTTCTTATTAAAGCCAAGTTGACAGCTAAGTTGACTTAGTGAAAGGAAGCCACATTTCTTGTGTAAAAATTAATCTTTGCAAAATCTGTTCATTTCCTTATGCTTGAGTTTCTAATCTATAAGCTCAGCATGCACACATCCCTTGTCATTTCTCAAAACTCATATTAACATCTAATCCTATTATATATCTCCCTAAACCATGTTTCCCTACCCCTACTCTAAAAAGAGACTATATAAAAACCCCAATAAATACTAAATATCCCACCCCTTGGCAATTATAGCCAAATAGATTAAAGTCGGGAAACATTGGGTCCACTTGGGACCCACTGTTAATCCCTCCGCGTTCCCTCGGGATTTATTTAACTCTTGGTTGAATAAATAACCATATTAACCCTCCCCCGCTTTCCATTTCTAGGGTTTATCAATATCCGATTGATAAATAACCGAAACCTCATCTTTTTAACCTTAACCTATAGTTTAAAACCCACCCGCGCCGTGAAAAATTAAACTTTTAACGCGCGCGTTGTTCTGCTAAATCCCGCGCACCTCCTCCTCCCGTCCACCATCGGATCACCTCTCCCAAATCCGATGGCTATTATGCATATCGGGCGCCCTCCTGTATGGGTACGTTAGCACCCAATGTCCAACGGTTTTCCCGACGTACACCGCGACAGCTGGCAGCATCCCATTGCATCAGGCCACCCCTGACAAAAACCACCTCCATACCAAAGAAGGTCTGATGCAATCCAAAACCGCCTTTCCCTCGTGTGATATCAGCGCCGCGTCACCTTGCCATGTTGCCTCCACCTCACCCTTTCCTACCTGTGCCTTGCTGACATCACCTGACACCATACTGTACTTGTGCCATGTCACCAGTTGACACCATCAACCTACCACGGTGTCCACTACCACATCATCATCCACGTCAGCTGCCACATCATCTTCCGTACCCGCTACCCGACAAAAAATATGTCATGATGACGTCATCCTGGGAAAGCGCCAAAAGCCCCAAAAAGCGCCAAAATTCTGGAACGTTGAGTGAAAACTCGCGAAAAAGACTATTTTAGTTCATTTCTATTTTTCACTGTGAAAACAACGTGCATGTGGTTTTCCGTTATTTCACACTCCCGAGACTTCAGCAGCCAGCCAACCTGCAAATTCGGCACCGTGGTTCATCTCAGCAGCTCAATTTCTACCTGTCAAGTGCCTTTGGTGTCCTCATAATAGGTATTTACCTTATTTTTTACCCAAAACCCTGTTTTCATGCTTCTCTGTTCAAAATTCCGAAAAGAACTCGCTTTTGGCTTTTAAGACTACCCCCACCAATCACCCATTGCCATGCACCTATTATTTGAGCTCGTCATTCTCTCTAAACTTACAGTCTGAGCTAATTCCTTCTGCGAAAGGGTTATTCCTCCGCTCTATTCGTTCATGGTTGCCCTTGAAATACTAAAATCTCTGAGTTATTAAGTCAGGCTGCCCAAGTATCCTATTTTTCATTGGTTCTAGCCTTTTTTCTAAAAGGGAATCCTTAATTTCCTATCACGTCTGCAAGCTTGTGCCCCTCAGGCAAAATTCGAATCCCATCCTCTCAGAATTTTTTCGAGCGCCCACGGAGCCTCTAATTTCAACCTGTTCTTGTGAAAGCATCTAGCTGGAATGCTGCCAACCTTCTGCATTCCATGAACTCTATATTGTGAGGTCCATTTAAATAACAAATCAGTAGTTGTGCCCGTCGTGGTGTCCGCAGAGCCTCAATATCTGCCTCCTGTTGCTATTTCACCTCTATTCCACTCAATCAAAACAATACAAGACATGGAGGCCCCAGTTGCCCTGAACATTGCTCCTCTGGATGCCTCACACATGGACTTGGAGTGGATAACTCTAGCAGACTGAGACTTCCAGATCGAGGACATGAGGGGCCTTGTTTCTCACCTTCAAACTGTCTGCCAATTCAAAAACAGTTATAAAAATAATACTGATCTCCTGGGAATTTGGCAATCCAGTATACCTATCTACTACCTCCCACAAGTCAATGTGCTGCCTGATTTTATCCATCTCTGTCATTCACGCTGTGAACCCACTCTGAGAGTAATCCTCAGCCCAGATGGGTTGGTCTTGTTTTATATCACTCCTCAATCCATCAATCAAATGCTGAATTATGAGCCTCCCCAGTCCTTGGTTCCTCTCACCCTGAAACACCTGATTGATAGCAGTCTAAGGCTTTCTAAGGCAGAGATATTAAGAGTAAATCAGCTTTTCATGATACCGCAATATCAGGGTGATCATCTTCCACTGTATCATCAGGCCTCATTCAATGAAACAGGTAGGCTCATGGTGGATATGATCTCCTACATCTTAGGGTGCAAGACAGGAGAGTTTGTAGATGAGACAGTGTTCCAGCTATTAGCAATATTTACCCCAGGGCAGCCCCCTGCTGTCATGTATGACTATGCCACGTTCATAGCCAACAAAATACATGAGCAATTCATGATGATGGACAGGGAAAGAGTTTTCAAATAAACCTCTTAAATTTATCATCTGCTGCTTTACTATCACCCTGATAGTTTCAAAATCCCTCTCATGAAACTTGATTCAAGAGGAGAGAGGAGATCTGTAATCTTTTGGACTTCAGTTTTTCATAGAGTCCATTGTTCTCCCTATACATATTGTGAATTCATTGACATCTTTATCTACCCAGCTACTTGTTTGTTAATGGAGACTCCTCCTCCCAGACTTACTGCCGAAATGCAAATAATTTTGCATCTTTCCAAAGAGTACAACATTGGGGATTGGTACTTTTACCAAAACCATACAGTAATCAGAATTTATGGGAGTGAGTTATCCCCCTATAAGCTGCCAAGGTATGTTCCCATGAGGCTCTTTGCCTTGGAATACTTCAGACAGTTTTTTCATGCAGACCTAGTTCACTTCCATGGCAAAAACAAGAATGCACAGTTGAAATCCAGACATCAACTGGGTCCCTTTGTTTTCAACCAAAGGGAAGAAGCCTGGAAGGATGAAGATAAGATGTTGAGAGAGGAAATGTTGTTAAAATAGAGCTTCTATTGGGCACCATATGACCCCGAACACTTCATAAGCTTTAGGAGAGTCAAACACAAGCTTTCAGGGTATGTGCACCAGCCAATCCCTCACATTGAGCAACATGCTAATTTACCAGAATGGGTAGAAGGTTCTTTAGATGATGAACAAATTTCTGAAGAAGAAAAATTACAGAAAGACATAAAAGAAGTTGAGAAAGGAATTGACCTGGAATATGTTGCACAGGTCACCTTCATACAGCCACAACCAGTGGGAGCAAGCACTTCAACTACCACCTCATCGCAGCCAGTTAAGGGAGCCATATCGTCAATAGAAAAGGACAAACAAATAGAGAATTCTGAGGAACAGAGTACAATGGAGGAGCAGCCTTCTCTGGATCTGGACAGAAGCCAAGATCAAAGTCCCTCAATGCAAACAAAAGCACCTGAAATTCTTGTGTTGCCAACTCCTCAACACGAGGAAAGAGGTAAGAAGAGGGACCAAGCAGAGAGTACACCTATAGGTATATCAACCGACTAGCAAGGAGAGAAAAGACAAAGTTTAAATCCCTATGCCGAGGAAGAGATCACAGAAGAAACTCTTGGAAACATAAGAGGTGAGGGGCCTTCAGGGCAGCAGATCCCTCCTATTTTGGATACATCGGCCAGCTCCTTCCAATAGGAGCATGACAGAAAACCAGGTGGGGAGGTTTCATCCTCCAAACAGCAGGAGAAAAAGGGCTCGGACATTAAAAGGGCTTTTACTAAAATCAAAGCTAGGAACGAACCAATAAGATTCCAGCTGTATAATCAACTACTAAGAATGGCCCCAACAAATCAATAGAGGTTGATGGCGGCCTATGACATAGAAGCGGGGAAAATGACTTTAAGTCACTTCAGACCAACCTTGCAACAACCACAATCAGCTGCAGACTACATAAGAACCAATCTGGAAGTCCTTTCCAAGGACATACATCCAATAGACCAGATTGAGCTGCATAAGCAGATAGGAGAAATGGTGTACTCAACTCTGGCAGATAAGGCTCTACTAGCTCATAGATTGCAGAACTCCTTGTATAATACCTCTGCCCAGCTAGAGCTATAAAAGGCCTCATCATTGGCCAAAGATAACATGATAAAATCCCTTGAGGAAATCATAATAGAGATGGGACATGATCCCAAAGACCCCAAGCGAACACAAGCCTTGATCAGGAAGAAAGAGGAGGATATAGCAACCCTCAGAAAACAAATGAAATTGTTGCCAACCCTACATCCTCAGACTACAGAAGTAGCAGAGCAGAAAGAAATGGAGGACGTGTACACCTTGCTTATGAAAATGAATCAGACAATACTGGACACGGAGAAAGCACTAGAGGAAGCTTTACAAGGGAAGCAGCTTGAGTTGGCCCCAAGGCCTCCTCCATTAATTCCAATGATCTCAATTCCTCCTCCAGCAGTTACTACGATGGCACCTCCACTAGCATCGACTTCATCAGCAACCACAGCAGTAGCACAAGAGGCTAATTTGGGCATGGAGGCCATGATGAAAGAGATTAAGGCCCTTGAATTGCAAATGACAGAAATGAAGGAAACTAAAGAAAAACTAGCTAAGATTGAGGCCATCTATGATAAATCAAAGATCACAGTTGCTGAGAAGACCAGGGAAGTAAAGGCCCTAGAAAATAAGATAAAGGCCTTGGAGAAAGACCTCACTCTCCATACAACCCTGACTTAAATCAAAACAATTTTGTGGGATAATATTGGCAAAGCTCTTGTTGATCAATGGACAGGGATTCAAACCATTTTTGACCAGATAGATTTGATGGAAATAGCTCAGTATGAGACTCAAAAGGCCAGGGAATTATTGGCAGACAAGCCTGAGTTGGCAAATAAATTGATTCACTTTTTAAATACTCGTACTGGTGACCAGTTGATAGCACTGAACATTCAGAATAGAACAGAGACTATTGTGAAAGTCAAGAAGGTGCTAACCATGAGGAATTTTGTCCAGACCATAGAAAGTAAGTGCCAAGAGATGCAAGCAGAGGTACAGGCCTTCAGACAAAGAATGGCATATCTACAGAGCAGAGGTTTACCCAATCTGGTCACTAGCACAGGAAAGCTGTTAAAACAGTAGTAGTATGCATACAGGCTACATACTTATGTACAAAATCAGATCACTACCTCATCAAGCAACACAGAAGAAGCAATCCCTCCCACAGGGCAGACTTTGTATAATAAACTGGAAGATCTATTTTACATTGAACATGAAATAAAACATCTCTTTCCAATATGGCCGACTTATTATACATATACAGAAGCTGATGAAATATTGTTCAAATTAAGAAAACATCAGTTACCACCAGAAGAATGGTGGCAAAGCTTGCTTCAGATTTTAAAGTAATTTGATTCTCTTCATATTTTGCCTGCATAAGCAAACTTCATTATACAGCTCTACCATCAGGAAATTCAAACCATCAACGGATGAAATTAGCACTAAAAAGCATTCAAACCAGCTAAGCAGGTGGCAGGTGACAGCATGCCCAGAACATCTCATCAGCACAGCAGTCATCAACCTACTTTCTCAGTCCAGGAGTCAACGACAATTAGGACACCTACAGCGGCTAATTAAACGCATTTACTTTCTCGATTATTGTTGTGCATTTTTTCTTCATAATAGTTATTGATTATGTCAGAGTAGATGGGCATAGTTAAGTCTATATATTTCCCTACGAGATATTTTGTAAATAACTCCTATATATACTGCTAAGGCAGATGTATTGGTGGTTGGTTGGAAGATTTTTGGTCTGTTAGTTGTTTGAATTGCTCCAAGAGAGACTCACTTTGTGTACCTGATGATTTCTATAATCAAAGATTGCTGAAAGCTTGGAGAATGAACTGTTTGATGCACTGCTAATGGTTATGAAGAGTGAACGATGGAATTCTTGTGCTGTTTATGAAACAATAAGTTTTTCTCATCTCTGTAATTTCAAATTCATGTATGCTCAAGTCATGGAACAAAAGTGTGGTTTAGAATTTGCTTTGCTGCACTCTACGCTCAGTTTCTGTGCCTTCTTAATGTTTTCCTCTTGATTTAGTCATAAATATGAATTCCTCATGGCTCATATTTACTCTAATTCACTTATGAATGACTATTATTTAGGAAATCTTAGCTGCTCTTAAGTATGGTTCTTTCATATTCCCTCTGCTAAAATGATTGAGAGATTCTTTGCTGCCTCTCATTCCTTAGCCCTCAACCCATCTCCATTCAGCTTGGATGTTGTTTCACGAACAGCTACCTTGCTCCTCCTTTCTCTTGTGACCAAGAAAACGCACCATTAGTTGCACTCCATGACTCCACGCCCAATGGTTTGAAACTTATCTTGCTATGCCTTGCCTCTTTCCTTGAAGATATCTTCCCTTCACCCAAGCCTTCCTTCCACCAAAAATCAAAACCTCTGAACCCAATAGCTAGCCTAAAATCATCATCAACAAAGCTAAATCAGTAAGAGAGAGCCCTCTCTGATTGCAGGTGGGCTAGAACCTGCAATCCAAATATTGGTTTGTGGTTACCTCGGCCGTATCCCTTCAGGAGCTTAGGGACAACCTGAGTGTTAACAGATGGCACGGGTTCAGTTGGAGCTGAACCTGCAGATTACAGAGCTCCAGTTGAGGGCTCAGCATTCAACACCGCCAGAGGTAAATGAATAGTGGGCGGCTACTGTCACAGAAGCAATTGTGGCAATGGCAAGTGTAGTAGCAAACTGTATACAGTTATTCAAACAATCGTTTGAGGTCCTGATCGGTTTGCAGGAGGACCCAAACATCTAGAGGCTAGAAACAGAAGCGCATGAACTCCAATAGTGCTATGAATAAGTTAAGGGCACAACACAATCCGTCGCACTGACACAGAGGTTATCCAAGTTACAGGAAGCCAAGCAACGGAAGGAATAGGTGGACGTAGCATTACACAAGGAAGCAGTGCTGAAGGCGTGACTAAATCCCTGGCTGGAGGAAGCTTAGGCAGTCACAGGAAACATTGAAGGCAAGCTTGTGACTTTGCAAGAAATGCAAAAATAGCTTCAGGCTGACAGTGTAGGGGTAGTAACTGAGAAGACAGTCGAAGATGCGAAGTAGGAAGCAACTCAGTGCATAGCCGAAGTTGCGGTCATCAGGGTCGAGCTGGACGAGCTTCACACAAAGATCTCTATGCCTACCGAGTGACTCGAGGGCAAGCCACAATGTTTATGTTGGGGGCCTATTGGGAGTGGGATCCCCCAAGGGCAGTTTTGGGGCTAAAAGCCTGGCATGTTTAAGTCAATTTTTTGTAATATTATTGTAAAGACTTTGCATTTTGTGGTCGTGGAGTGTAAAGGTGTTATGTGTCACAAAGGGTAGTCCACCCTTAGTTTTGTAAAGTAAAGTTGGTTGTACGAGATCTACCCATGGTCCGCGGACCATGGGATTGTATAAAATGAGCTAAGTAGTTAGGGAAAAAAACATGTAAGAGAGGCATAGCTTTAGAGTAAGAAGTCTAAGTCTTGGGTTGTAGTGTAGGCAGAGGCTTTGCCACTGAGTGCGCAGAGGCATAGGGTAGAAGTCTGCAGCTGAGTGCGTGGACCCCTGCAACTATGTGCACAAGGTGGATAGAGTCTGTAAACACTTGGAAGATATTAATAAAAGGAGTTATTCTACAATTTCTATGTCTTTTTTCTGTCGATGCATTTGGATATTTTATGTTGACTTTCCTTTATTATGCTTATATGATGCATGAATGAATGCCACTACATTGAATAATTGAATGCAATTACGAATATTTGCTTGTGCGGTGATAATTTTAAGTAGTTGACAAGATAAGAAAGTCACTTAGGGTAATTGAGGAATCTACACAACACGCTGCCATAACAACATGAAAGTACCTGAGCCCCAAGTTAGGGCTGTGCAAAGGTCGATCATATACTTTCACGAAGGTATTGAAAGTCGGAATAGAGAGTTTGTCTTACAAGCCCTAGAATGGGACCACCTACGCGAAGGTAGGGATAGAAGAAATCAAACGACATCACAACCATCTCAGGGTGCAGAAACTTGGTTCTAGCAATCCCCCATACTGCTTCGAGTGAGACTTCGATCCATGCTCTGCAGGTTGATGCCGAAAGGGCTAGTAGTGTAGGGATTTGTTTGGCTAATTAACGTTGAACCTGGGTCAGACCCCCTCAAGCCAACGATTAGGATCATCTCCCCTAGCCATAAAGCTCTGTCATGTACCAAAGTTAGCAATCGGTGCACATATATTGTATTGGTGTTGTTGCGGCCAAAATCAGGCACAAACAATATGTTCAGTAACCTGATGTACTGAATCCCAGCCACCCAAGTCATTGGTTCTACTCGGGTGACACCGACCTCCTCATAATATACCATCTTTAGGTATTGTGTTGGCTCAAAATGAGGGAATTTAGCCTTGTCCACCAAATCCCAATCTGCCATGTGTAGTTACGGTACCTGCGCTAGCAGCACTCCTTCAAAGGGCACATCCTCAGGTAGCAAAGGTGTACAAATAAGAAATTTAACTGCATCAGGGTCCTTGGTCACCTTAATAGTTGGCTTTCTCATAGGCATAGTTTGAGCTAACCATGAAATTGGTTCGGCCTCGTCGACATTGATATCCTCAATTCCTTCCCCAAGCTCTTCCTCCTCTAAGTCAACCAGTTCCATTTATTTCTTCTTTTTCTCTTTTTCTAGCTTTCCCTTGCTCCTCTTCTCATCTGTCATCTTCCTAGACCACTATCTGATTGGTGGCTTCTGTTGTTTCATATATTTCTTCACGGCTACTACGTTTGTTGGTTCTACCACCATTATTTCTACTCATGCAATTGTGGGCTTTAGCCTTGATGATCTGAGAGATGTGGTGTGTGTAGGAGGAGAGGTAGTCATGACGCTTATTAGTCCTTGTGCCAGAAATGCCGAATAGATGTCCTGCCAATCCTCACCAAACATGTAACACTTCTCTCGACTCAAACTTAGGCGCAAAAGCTCACAAGAGTTCTTCAATAGGCAAAGTGTCTGAAGGTAGAGTGGAATGCCATATTTATAGCCAAATTCAAATATGAATGCCTTGAATGCCTCTAGATTTTCCTCAAAAATGTGAATTTGGCGGGATATTTTCATAGATATCCTCCTTAAATGCACTTCCCCTGCTCCCTTGAATGGCAAAATCGTGATCAAATCAACTATAGATTTTCTAGCAGTCATATTCTGGGTAGACTGTGCAATATCCTCCCTTATGGCGCAACTACATTATCATAGCTCTCTTCACCTATGCCATCTCCCTAAACATCGTGCAGCCCTCCTTCTTCAACAGAACCATTTCTCGACAAAGTAGTTTATAGTCCTACACTTTCTTTCAGCTGCTTAAAGCACTAAGACTTTCCTATTGTCATATAGTCATCGCAACCTTGCAGGAACAGGATTGTTAATGTATACCTTCAATATTCTTCCATTAATCCTTCTAAGAAACAACTCCCCATTCAGCTTCATGAGCTGAACTGTGCCATCATCTGAAATATCCTTGATTACATAAGGCCCTAACCAATGCATCTGAAACTTCCTTGGAAACTTTGTGAACTTACTTTCATACATCAGGACCAAATCTCCATTCTTAAAATTGTTTTTCTTAATGTGGCGATCATGCCACGCCTTTTCCCTAGCTTTCTACAACTGTTGATGAAAACCCACTAGAAATTGATCCTCCTCCAATGCAAGCAGTTGCGTTAAACATTCCTCTGTGCAGTTGTGATCAGGCATCTCGGTTACTGTTGCGATCCATAAGCTGGGCACTATATACTCCATTTTCATCACTGCTTCTTGTCCATATATCAGTCTAAACGGTGTTTTCCAAGTCAATTTCTTACAATTCGTCCTATATGCCCATAAATCTGTTGGTATGTACACATCCCAATCATTCTTATTGACATTGCAGATCTTTGTTAAGGCATTTTCCAATATTTTGTTAAAAGCTTCGACAATACCATTCGCCTAGGGATGATATGGCGTACTCTTCTGATAGTGCATTTGGAACTCTTTTCTCAATGCCTTCATTGTTTCATTCAAGAAGTGTGAACCTCGGTCACTCATCAACATTTTTGGCCATCCAAACCGTGACAAAATGTATTCGAAGATAAACCTCACAGCAGTTTCTATGTTTCAATCCTTTACAGGTTGTGCCTCGGCCCATCTGGTCAAGTAGTCTGTTGCATTGATAATATAGTGTGCACCCGTCTTCTTCTCTAGTCGGTTAATTGGTCCAATGAAGTCAATTTCCCATTTATTGAATGCTTGCGGCATAACCTATGGATTTAATGGCAATTCATCTCTTCGCGATGGCCTTCCAGTCCTCTGACACACATCACGCGCATTCTAGTATTCCTTAGAATCTTTATGTACTGAAGGCCACCATAATCCTACTCATAGAATATTTTGCACAATTGGCTTGATTGCGTAGTGTCCTCCTGCAACACCACCATGTGCTTCATCCAGAATACTATGTCGTTCATACTCAAGTACATATCGGCGTAGAACTTCATCTAGTCCCATCTTATATAAGTGTCCTGCAATGACTGAAAAATTTGCAGCCCTTACCACTAGTTCCTTCTTTTGTTGCATTGTGTATCCTTCAGGAGCTACACTAGTAGACATAAAATAAATAATGTCCACAAAATGTTCATCAGAAAATCTGACATCAAAGAATTACGCGTCGAGTAACCCCTCATCAATAATAGTAGTCTAGCTAGTCAGGGTACTCGACTCTCACCCGAGAGACCCGAGTTCAAGTCCCAACAGCGGAACCATTTGTTGGCTTGAGGGGAATTAGGGGAGTTTTGAGGTCTAAAATGGGTCTCCTAAGGAAATTATAAAATAATAGTGGAAATAATAAAATAAAATTTGATTACTTCATCAATTTTTAGAGGGAAAAAAGAAAAATTTGTTTTTTCAACTTGTCTCCCTATGGGTTTACTCAAATTTCAATCGAAACACTCATTGGATGCATAATTTGATTCCCCATCCAAAGAGTACCCTTGTACCATGGTTCGTGAAACCCATCCCTTTACAAAATAAGGGGCTTTGACCGCCTTCCTCATATTGCGAAGACTTAACAATATTACAAAATTTGACTCAAAACTTAGGCAAAAATTAGACCTGAGGAGCCCTATCCCAGCAAGTGTTGAAAATAGCAACAAGAATGTTACAAATGGCATCAAGGAAATCCTAAATTAATTTTTCCTTGAATTAAATTAGGAATCAAATCGAAATTATATTCTCATATCAACTTGTAATAGTTAACTAAGTTAATTTGACTTAGTTGGCTTAGGAAATTTGAGTTGGAATTCTATCTAGAATCATGTAGAGTGATCCATAAATTTTAGGGGCCCGGGTTGAGTTCTTTTGAGTTGTAATTAATTAACTCAGTCTAACTAAGTTATAGTTTGTTAAACTAGTTCAAACAGTTAGAGGAACTAGTAGGAGGTCTAATAGTGGGGAGCAACTTCAGTGCAACTCCACTGCTCCACCAGCTAACTAAATATTCACTCATAAATAACTCATAAATTTTAGTTCAAAAGAAGACCTAGTTGAGATTATAGTTCACGGACGGTGTACTATCAGTTCTATAATTTTCCAAGTTGTACAGATGGTGAATGCAATCAGTATAAGGCTTATGATGGATTACGTAGTTGTGGTGAGGGATTTTTCCAATTAAATATGGTCTAATTCCCTCAAGAATTTCATAAGGAAGTAGGTTCTTTGCAAGAAAAAAAAAAATTCTAAGTGTTGGCTTAAGTTGGTTTGTGAAGCAGAGGTTAGAAAATACTTGAGAAAGTTGAGTTCAAGGTTGAGTAGATCATATTGTATTCATCCAAGGGTTGCCTAGGAAGCAAAGAGATAGACTGTACTTGTGCAGGAATTGTTTGGGTTGAACAAGAATTGTATTTTCTTCTCAGATCTTATGGTTAATGCAATATAGATAGTTGGGTTTTTAAGCAATTTCTTTCCTCAGAGAAATATTGTGTTATGTGCAATTGATATTATTCTCTTTATGCTTATTGTTTTCATCGATAAATTTTGCTTTCTACTGAAGAGTAGAGTAGATTCTTGTCTTAAGTTTTAGCATATCACATAAGTTGTTGAATCTACAAGTAAAAATCTACAGGTGATGATGTTGACATGATGCTAATAATGTTTCAAACCCCATTCAAGCCGCCTTTCACCAAAATGACAAAATTTCCACCTTTACATCAAAAACCCTAATCCTAATGCTTGGCTAGGATACAAAAATGTTGTATGAGCTGCTTATTTTGGAAAGTCACTTGAGAATTATGACTAACTATATTTGCAAGAAAGACTGTGCAAAATATGACCTCCTGACCTCAACCCCATTTAGCAAGAATACTTAGGAAAAACACCAAAAAATTAAAATTTCTTTGTCTTACATGTTTAGCATTCAAACTTTGCCAACTTCATCGAACAAGTCCAACTTACCTCTATCATTCTCCTATATCTCCTTCAACTTCTGCTTAGTAGCTCTCAACTCCTTCCTCATGGAAAGGTTATGCCTGCATATGTTTTTTAGTTGCCTCTGTAGTGGGAGAGGCCTCTTCAGAATATATTAAGCATTTTCCATTATTGGTTGATACATGTCCAAAAGGTCACTTATCTTTTTCCTAACCATTTTTTCCTGCTTCTCGAGCTCAACAATCTCACTGTCACGCGGAATGAGTCGATCTTGCGGACAAGATAGACCTTCCTAGAATCTAATGAAGACCTAATGACAAACAAACCAACCAGACACTATCTTTCTCTAAATGTTCTTTATAAATAATGGTAAACAAATGTGTTTAAGGGCCTACCTCATGTCCAACGCAAGTTCGGAGATGCCTTTGCTCCTTTGTTCCAAGTAAGTTCCTTTGTCGCAAACCTGCAAGCACAAACAAGGCAAACGATTAAATAGCACCTGAATATCCAATATTATAAAACATATTTAACATGAAATTCAAGGAGTCCATGAAACAAATAGCATGAGATACTTGTTGAGAAAAATGAGCTTGATTGTATTAATTCAAAAGGAGAAGAACTTTACAACCTTTGCCTTGATGCTATACAAGCTCCTCCAGGGTCCAACAAGAAGTCTCCTCTACTTTGACAAGCTTTCACTCACTTCCCAATGAAGCCAAAAAGGTATGTGATCTCTCCTCTTAAGCTCAAATAGAAAGTCTTGATTTCACTAACATTTACCCTCAAAAGTTCAGCTTCTAACCTCTCCAGCCACTGACCCAATGCCTCAATTTATAGTGCAATGGAGATCAGTTACCAGGTCCTCCTTCAAAGGGATAGAATCCTCCTTCAAAGGGATAGCTCCTCTTAACAAGGGATTAGTTTCTCCTCTTATGGGATGCATGAACCACTTGGAGCGAACAATCCACGTAACAAATCCTTCTAGAAAACTCTAGAATTAACTCAAAGTGAGTTTTTTAAGATAAAAATTGCACCTTTTGACTTTTACAGGGGTACGCACCCTCCCCTTTACATACAGAGCGTATAAGTACGCAGATATCTTGAACAAAAGGTGTGGGCCCGTAGGAAAAGCTAAGAGAAAGTGCGGAACCAGAGTTACATTGCTTTTTTGATGTCTTTCTCTCTTTTTTCAAGCTTATTTTGAAGAGCTAAGGTTTAAGACTTGCTTAGGAAGCTGGTATAGGTGATGATAGCCCTACACCGACTACAAATAATCAAGGTGACGATATTTTTGTGTAACAGATTGCCCCCTAAAGTGCGAAGTCTGTAGTATATGAGGATTTTTTCATTTTTCATATAGGAAGAGTGAAGTGCTTTATCATTTCGAAGATCATCTTGCGAAGAGCCCGGTTGGAACTTGTAAAAACATTCAATGCAAAATATATATATGAGATCATATCATCACTGAGGTAGGAATTCCCATACTCAGATAAAAACTGACTAAGAGACTGAAAACTCGACTAGAAGGCTAACTGACTAGGAGACTAACTATTTCTCTGATATAGGAATGATCTCGTAACACATCATAAGTACAGAAACATGTGGACACAGTATGGACGCAGCCATCTGTTTATGAATAGTCCATAATATAATGAATACAAAATTCCTCGCAACCTGGATGGTGGAAACTAGATCCAGGGTCTTCATTTCTACGTCCCGAAACAGTACGATTCTATCCATGCGATGAAATGTGTCGAAGTCGAACATGGTAGAAACCACTTGATTACCAGTCAATGATGTAAACTGTTAACAAGCGTGAGAGAAACCACCAACAATGAAAATGGCTCTCAAAGTACTCAGCACAATCCATGAAATGTGATAAGATGTGTTGATGTCGAACATGTCACAGAATCCTTTGATCGAAATTTGATGATGTAAACTATCGTCAAAGGTGAGAAACCTGCCATTGAGGCATGCAGATCTCAAGGTACTGACGATTCCTAGATCATCTTTCTAGATAATGAGTCAGAGTTGATAGAAAGCGATCCGTCGTAAGCAAGCTCACGACACGAAATCATAGATCAAGTTGAAGAAATTTAGTTTCAAGAACTGACTCAGGGATGGTCAAGATGAATGACAGACATTTTGCAGATGAATGGCTTATTTTCACTGAGCTCTTGAACACATAACGACACGACAGATGGTTTGGTGATGATTGACCCAAAGTTAATACCCAGAAACTGGCTGAAGAATTTCAATATGGTT
>APFE030706069.1:4910-15175 GCA_000404065.3 Pinus taeda
AACTGATCTAGTTCAACATCAAAGAGCTAAGTGGCATGACAGATATATTAAAGAGAGAAAGTTTCAAAAAGGAGATTGGGCCTTACTGTTTGATTCCAAGTTTAAAGACTTGAAAGGAGAGTTTTAGACTCATTGGCTTGGGCCATATGAGATTGATTAAGTCTTTGACAATGGAGCGGTAAGAATCAAGACCATTGATGAATCTCAGACTCCTCTTATTGTGAATGGCCACCGATTGAAAGTTTATCATAAGCCACTTTCCAAAGAAGAGTTTGTCAAAATCTTTCAAGAAAATGTTGCAATAAGGTTGGTGGAGAAGAATCCTTCTCCCCCATCAGCCTGATCTTGGTTTCTTGTGGTTTCTAAAAAAGAAAAAAAAGAAAAAAGAAAAAAAGAAAAATGTATAAGCCTGAAAACCAATCATGGATTGGCAGTCTTATACAGAAAATATGGGGTGAAAATCAGGGGCACCTGACACTCCATATTTTCCAAAAAAATCTCCTCTCATGTTCTTTCCATCTTCATTCCATCTCATCCACTCATTCCATCTTCATTCCACTTCCATCCCATTTTCATCATCATTCTCACTCCATTCTCACTCCATGTTCATTCCATTCCATTTCATCAATAAAGTCCCCTGCTCAGGACTACTTTTCATTCAGCTATTTTCCTCTAAAATACCTTTGTGCAGATCAGGGAGTGTTATTTCAGTTTCCGCAGCTGGCCACCGTTTCCGCAGCTGGAACCTGTTTCCGCAGCTAGAAACGATTTCCGCAGGCAACATCACTCTATTCCAAAATAAAATCAACTGTTAGTGCCAAAAGCATGCAATCCAGGTGTACATGAGCTAAGGACATGGGGCATCATCAAAATATCAAGAAGAAGCAACTGGTTACAAATTTTAAGCAACAAATGACAAGTGTCCAAAGGTATGATCAAAACTCTCTATCAAACAGCACTTGAAGTCATCATTTTGTATAGTTATTAACCCATGATCAGTTCTTCTATGTGTAATGATTTAATTAACCACCCACTACCATTTTTATTCCGTAATACCATCCCATACACCTTGCATTCACTCACCTTAACGGTCTTATGATTACCCGAAGTTCAAACTTAAAAATGATTCTACTTTTATTTATGACCCGTACTCCTAGACGTGACCTATTGAATTACGGCTCTTACAAGCCATAATTCCCATAGCCGTCTATTGGAGACGTGTAAACCTCAAATGCAGTCACCTAAACTCGGGAAAATCAAGTCGTTACTCCACTCATGCCATAACCATCTCCGCATATACTCACGTTCATTCCATAAGTTCGATCACGGTTACCCCTGCTCACTTATTACTCTTTCTGTGATCCGAGCATTCCATCTGTTTTCACTTGCAGTCAATACGCTTTGCTTGTTACTGTGACTATAGCCACTACACAGTTCTAAACCTTGATTACAGCTACTTTAGTTTCTCCTAAAAACTCTGTCACAGAGCTACCCTTCCTTAAACCCTCATACGTAGATAAAAACCCGCAGTGAATTTAAGGCCGAGAGAATGGGAAAACTGCTGAGAGCCGAGCCGGAAGGAGCAAAGCACTTGGAAGGATATCCCCAAGTCAAAGAGTTGTTAAAGAAATCCAAATGGCTCAGGTTTATTCAAAAATTCAAAGGGTATAATAAGGAAGTAACTAATACCTTTGCAAGGTCCTTTAACGGACAGACAGCAGAGGTGGGAAACTTAAAGTTTGCGGTGACCGAGGCCACAATTGCAGCAGCTACAGGCCTGCCTCTAGACGGAGAAAGATGGTTCAAGAATAGGAGTGTAGATGACCAAGTCTGGAGAACGATGTTGCGCAATCAAGGTATGGATACCACAGTTTTCACCCGAGGTATCCCTGTCAATGTATTGAAAGAAGAATGGTCTGGTTTGTTGTTGGTTATACAAAAATTTATTACATGTGAGGGCCGTTTTGGCTCCATGTACATGTACCATGTGAGGTTAATGATGAATTTTATGGATGGACATGTTATCAATTTACCACATTTTCTGTTAGCAAGCCTAAAGAAAATGAGCATCACGGTTCAAAAGCATGTGGGAAATATTGAGCCCCATCTCTATCACCACGGGCTCATAAGAATTTTAATTGAAGAGCAGTTAAAGAAATCCAAGGATACTTGGGATCAATTTCTAACCAAGAACTACTTCCAAGAGCCAGCTGAAGCCTCTGGAAGCAGTCCATCAAAAATCCCAAGAAAAAGTAGGAGGGATAAGAATGCTACAGCTCAAGACTCCCCTCTTAAAGAAATTGAAGAGACTGCCCATAAAGAGGAAGAAGACCAGCCTAAAAACAAGAAACAAAAGAAGGAAAAGGGCAAAGTAGTCACTCAAGAAATCTCTCCATCCCCTGAAAAATCATTAGAAGAGGACTACCAGCCTTTATCAGAAAGGCTAGAGGATCTCAAAGCTGCTGCCTTGGCTAAGAAACAGCAGAAAGGAAAACAAAGTGCAGAGAAGACAGTTGTGAGTTCATCCTTGAGAAGAAGCTCCCGGTTAAAAGGAAAATGGAAGAAAACAAAGGGAGAACAACCCCACATCATTGACTTGAGTGAAGAAATACTTGAGAAAACACTAGAACAGCCAAGCCTTGACATAAGCCCTCCACGAGAAGAAAGTCCTTTTCGGCAAGAAGGAGCAGGCAGTCCTTCTCCACAAAATTTTGAGTTCAAACAAAGAAAATCACCTGATGTGGATCCTAACCAGCAGGAGGTGTATAATTATCTGGAATCTCTAGAGCAATCAGCTGCAGGGCCTAGCACTTATTTAC
Source organism: Pinus taeda (assembly GCA_000404065.3). Classification (NCBI taxonomy): domain Eukaryota; kingdom Viridiplantae; phylum Streptophyta; class Pinopsida; order Pinales; family Pinaceae; genus Pinus; species Pinus taeda. The sequence continues at coordinate 7,730 of APFE030706069.1, forward strand.
CACTTGATGCCTAGGTTCAGTCACTAAAGCAAGAAGTGTTTGAACTGGAAGTCATAAATAGGCACATAATACAAGAAAATCAAACACTCAAAGAGCAAGGTAAAGTGGACAAAATGGTCCATGACAATACCATGCTCCATTTAGGACTGTGGCAAAAGAAGAATAGAAGACTGAAAAAGAGATGCAAGAAGCTAAGCAGGGCTCTAATCAATCTCAAGTTTAAATGTCTGGTTAGAAAACCAAGGATGATGATGTCAATGGCATCAAGGAAAAAGAAAAGAGGACTAGATGTCCTTGCAGAGGCTTCAGAGCATGTAGATTAAAAGGGAAATCATACAGTTTTGGTTGCATGAGGACATGCAACACCTTCACAGTGGGGGTATGTTGAGCCTCAACCTTACACCTTCCTACACACCTTCTTAACCCTCATACTCCACTCACTTCACTCATCCAATGGTTGAATAATTGCATTATAGTTTAAAAAGGACTGTTTACATGGTTTTCTAACTATACTGATGTCTGTTGTTTGGTTTACTCTTTTGTTCATGCAGTTGCGGAAACTTGTCAATTTCCACAGCCAGCACAGGTTTCCGCAACCATTTTGTTAAAGGCTGTGCTCCAGGTGTCTTCTGAAGGAACGAGCCATATGGGCAAGCTCCAGATGGCATGTACATGGATCGTGTCCCTTTGAACCGGCCAAATCATCATTTTGAAGCCGCGGTCAACCTAAGTCAAAGACGTGGCCAACCGAAGAGTCCAACGGTGGCACGATACTGTTAAAGGCACGTGAATGAAACGTGGCCTAGTTCCCCGCTCACGGAGGCTCCAGCGCATCTAAGGATCATCTTTGAACAATAAATCTAACAGCCCACCACTCCAGGATTTAAAGAGCATAACGACAGTTAACTAGATCTCGGTTCATGAGATCTACGTGTCCATGGCACGCCATTAATAGTCTAAGTTGTTGATTAATTAGCTGTAGGACTTTTACATTATAAATAACGCATTTCCAAACACTGTAAAGAGACTTTTTTGCTGCATAGAATTTCTGAGCTTTTATGTAATTTCCGCACGCTGTTGGTTATACCATCCCACTGTTTTACATGTTGCTGATTTGAATACATGAGTAGACTGTTCTGAAGATAGTTTTGTGATCATTTGATTGGCTGAAGTGGCAGAGGGTCCCTACATACTAAAGCCCTGTAAAGTATTTGTTTAGTTTCTTTATGCTTTTATTTTGTCATTAGCTTGTACATAAGATGTTATGCTTTATGATTTCTGTTGTTCATATCTTTGTCTTTATAAACTGATCAGTGCTTTTTGCAGGTCCTTTTAGGCAGCCCGGGCAATCTTTTATTTGCTTTAATAACTCTTGGCATATGTGATCATCTTGTCCTATCTGCTGACCTTTATTTTCTGCAATTTACATTCAGCATTGTCCTTTTCAAATCGTTTTTTTTTTTTTTTTTTTTTTTTTTTTTTATTTAGGTGTCATACTACTTAATATTTTAATGATTTCTTTCTGTGGTCAATGACTATATCAGCAGGAGATCAGAAGATCACTAACAGTGGTGTGATTTAAGTGTCATATTACTTACTCATAGTTATTTCCATAAAGTAGATTGAGCTCTATTGTAAAGAACTAAAGGAGTCTAAGTAGTATGATTAATTTCTTTTTATATTTAGTTATCATATTGCTTGTTATGTTCATAATTACTTCCCCAAGGTAGATTGAGCCAAGGGGCAAAGGATTTGAAGAATCCAAGTAGTGTGATTAGTTTCCTTATGCAATTTATTTTCTTTAACAGTTAAATATCATATTGCTTGTTATGCTCATGATTACTTCCCTAAGGTAGATTGAGCCAAGGGGCATAGGATCTAGGAAGCTCAATTGGTGTGAGTTAACTGCTTTACTTTAGTTTGAGTTGTTTTCCAAGTTCTTTTTACTTTCTTTTCATTTTCAGCAACAAGGATACTGGGCCATTGCCATTAGTTCGCTTTTTGATTGATTTCATTTCAATTATTGTAAAGCTTTCTTTTGAGCATTTCTTTCAAGCATAGAAATCATAACCATTCACTCTCCACACACTTCACACTTCATTTTCATCACCACATAGTAAGGAAAGGATAAAATTCAAAAACAAACTGAAAAGCTTAAAACGACAAAAACTTAAGAAAATGGTTATCTAAGTACATATAGTACACCTCACTTTGTCAGTCTACGAACCCCGGGTTGACAATATAAATAGCAATTTAGATCACACTAAATTGACCAAACAAGGTGTTGGATGTCTCATAGTCTTTAACTTCAATTTCTCTATGACTTATATAGAGACCAAATTATCAGTGCTTCCACTATCAATAATCATCTGACAGCATTTCCCTTGAACCTTATACACTGTTCTGAACAAAGTCTTCCTTTTTGATGGTTCAACTATCTCTTTTGCTGGTTTGAGCAAAACTTTATTGACTACCAAAGATTCTCCTCTCTTTGGTACATTTTCTTCTTCTATCACTACTGCTGCTTTTTCCTCAACTTGAGCAAAAATTGCACTCCTCGAACTTTTTCCTACATTATCTAGGCATTCATAAGCTTTTTGTTGTAGTTTGTTACATCTATAACATCTTACTTCTCTTCCTCTTCCTCTGCCTCCTCTTCCTCTGGAAAAACTCCCTTTGCCACCTGCATCACCTCTTATGGTTGCATGCTGAGTTGAGCTGCTGCTAGCTCCATCTTTAGGTGTTGTAGATCTTCCTCTACCACCTTGACTTCCTTTTCCTCGGAAAGTACCTCTTCCTCTGGCAGACTGCTTCCTCATGATTTTTTCTTCAACTTTCAGTACCATCTGATAAGCTTCTTCTACTGTTTTAGGAGACAATATACTTATATCATCTTGAATGTCCATCCTAAAACCATTCACATATCTAGCCACCTTCTCATCTGTATCCTGAGTTTGTCCAACTCTTATACTTGCCTTATAGAATTCTTATGTATATTCTCTCACTTTCATAGACCTCTGTCTAAGATTTTTCATTTGCCTGAACAAGGTTTGCTGATAATTAATTAGTGGAAACCTATCCCTTAACTTTGCTACCATCCTATTTCAATTTCTGATTGGTTGCTTGCCAAGAATCTTTCTTTCTGCCTGCACTCCATCCCACCAAAGTGTTGCATGTCCTTTTCGCTTGGTGATAGCAAACTTTACTTTCTTCTCATCTTTTGTTTCTTCATAATCAAAGAATTTCTCCATGCCATTAATCTAGTCTATCAATTCTTTTGGATTCAATCCTCCTGCATATATTGAAACCTCAGTTTTTAGCCTAGTTGTGGATCTCAACATTGATTGGAAGAATCTCATCTTAGGAGTAACTGCTATAGTTTCCTCCTCTCCTTTAGTTTCAACCTTAGGCTCACTAACATCTCTATCATCTATATTTCTCCCTATTGTTAATGCTTCTAATCTAGCCTGCATCTGTTGCATAGCTCCCATCACCTCAGAATTTGCAATTGGTCATCCTCTTCTACCACATCCTCATCCTCTTCCAACTCTGAAAGCCATATTGGAATTCCTTCTCTTACTTCTAAGATTCAAGTCAGTGTCAACAAGTTGCTCTGTACCACAAATGATGGTGGTCTGGGTATAGGCAAGAGTGTTAATCTCCCAAACTGTGAGATTATATCTTCTACAACGGATTGCGAGTGTAATTGCTCATTCAATGGGCTCTTTGTCATTCATCGATAGTCTTTTGAGCTTTGCTAAGTTAGCCTACTCCTCTAAGAACCGCAACGTTTCACTAAACCACCACTAGGCCAAACCTGAAGGTAATATAAACCATGGCTTGATAAAACTTGGAATCCACCTTTTAAAACCCGTCACACCTCTTCACCGTTGATCTGTTCAAGATCCAACGGTCACAACGCTCCCCAATATCAAACTTGCTCCATGTATGTGGACTCTTGATCTTGCTCCACCAGATTTAACAGTTCATACACATATTGGTCAGGACACTTGCGCACTTTAAACCTGCCCGATAAGTGGTTTTTCTCTCTCTCCTCCTTGCCACGTGTCACCATCAGTATGGAATCGGAGCCAACAGGAAAATACCGCTTACAACCTTTCTTTCACCCAATATCCACTTGTGGTTTCTCAAAACCACCTCTGTTTGTTAACTATTGGTTAACTTTCGCGCCCGAACACCGTTGATCTGCCTCGATCAAGATCTAACGGTCCAAAACAAATCTTCATGTACTGTGTCCTTGGTTTTCTTCTATTGATCTCGACCGTTCGCTCCACTACTCTCGACCATTCAATCCACACACTTAGAGTTCATGAGAAATATAGTTAAAAGGGAAAGCACAAATTTAACACAGTTAACACAAATTCATTCAATCACATCGAACCACAATTAAAATTTAGATTGCACGACAACACAGAGATTTTGAAGGAGATTACCATTCGAGATTTGACAAGAATTCCTCATCCACATACACAGAGACTAATTTTCCCCAATTCATTGGATTTTCTCCTGGAAAACCAAATTTCTTTAACAGTCAAAATCCCTTTACAATAGTGTAGAAGTTACATAAGTATTGGCTCATCCTAACAACCAAATCCTAATTCAAAGGCTAAAATTTATTAACTCTATCTGCCCTGCGAGGCATTCTCCTCGAGAATCTCCACTATAGCTAACTAACTAAAACCTATTACATCAAGATCAAATCCTATATTCTAGCTCTATGCTTAACTAGAAAAACATGGAAATTGATGGCTAAAGGATCCCACTCCTTCACTTGTAATTATTTTGCGTATTTTTGGAATAATTCTTTGAATTTGTCTTTAAGCCTTATGCTCCTACATCATCATCCTCTGAATCTACTGCTTCCCCCATAGTTTTGGGATCATCATCAATAATAGATAAATCAAAATTTGAACAAAAATCAGATGGATTATACCTTTTTGGTTGCCTTCTTTCTCGACCTTATCTTCTCACAGCTGGATATTGTGGCTCTTCATCTTCTGATTCCTCTTCTGTTGTAGAGTTTGATTCTTCCTCCTTTAGCTTGAACTCTATCTTCTCAAGTTCCTTTGGTAGGTATTTATGTTTAATAACATCTTTCACCTCTCTAAACACCACATCTCGGTTGTACACAACCTTCCTTGTTGTTGGGTTCCAAAGCTTATAACCTTTTAAACTATCCTTATACACAATAAAGATGCACCTTTCAGGTTTACTATCCAACTTTTTTCTTTTCTCCTTTGGAACATGTACATATGCATCACATCCAAATACCCTCATATGTGAAAGATAAGGTTTCTTGTGAAGTAGGAAAGTGTTCCCTCTATGGAGAGAGGCAACCCCTCTAGCCCTAGAGTGGGTCTAGTCACAACAAAGACAAAACAACGATTGATTCCCTTAAATAGTCATCGTTGGAGGACTACCTCAAACCGATGGTTGATGACGTTTCGTTGCGCTTCTCCAGCTTCCTTTTCCTTCTCCTTAATGAGCAAACAACTTGAAACACCACAAGAAAATAACAGAGCACGTAACCGAGAACAACAATGATCTATTTACTTATAAAGTCAAGAAATCATAAGCTATCAAGTAAATGTACACAAGATATAAGAAATCATCATTGATTGTATTAAAATGAATCAAGAGCAAAGCTTACAACCAAGTCTTGACGTCGCAAGCGTTCTCGAAGGGTCTAGCCAGTATGTTCCTTCAAGCATTCACTCTCAAGAAAGGGTCTCCCAAATAGACAATATCTCTCTCTCACTCACAAGCTTTAATACAAAGTTTAGGCATTCCACAACCTCTTACCAAACTATTAGCAATCCCACACTTGTCACACTCACACCAAAGCTATCTACTAAACTCAAAGAATCAGCAGCATTTTCCAACTAAAAGAACTAGCAGATCATAGCAATGGTGAGTGATTTTATAGGATAAGGAGTCTCCATGAAATGAGGGAGAGGGAGCTTATACTCAAGGAAGGTTGCACAAAATATGGAACTACCATCCCAGAGGAGGAAGGGTGACCCAAACTGACCCAACAACCAGCTCTAGAGACATCCAGAAGGCTGATTGTTTGAAAAAATTCACCCAATCTGGATCATCACTAGTCATGAACTAAGTCTCACCGACGACATCCCAAGGAGGAAATGCATGTAGACCAATCGTCGTGATAAATAGCTAGCAGCCTCATGCCGGTCCCTAAAATTCGACCGTCACAGGAAACAGATGTACACCTGTGACGGTGTCGTGATGAGACTGTTTATGGCAGGGGATTGTCACGTATATTAAAGGCTTATGTGAGATGAGGCAGAAACTTAGGAAATAAGGGTCAATTTTCAGCATCAGAGAGCATTTGCTTAATCTTCTTTCATGAGTGGGAAGATATGAACATGTTTATTTAACACATGACATAGCAGAGCGACTGAGATGAGGACAGTGACAAATTATTGTGTAACAGATGATCCCTAAACCATGAAGCCTGAGAGAGTGGGAGGGGTGAATTTTTTTACGAAACTATCTGAACTAGAACATCGCCTTGAAGAACCTATAGGAGCAAGTACAACTGATATCTCTGAGAGTGAAATACATGTAGTCAAGGCATGAGAATGGCCATCCAGAAGACATATGAAACTTGGTCTGTGGTATGGACGCAGCCACCCAGTTGATAAGACCATGTATAATGATAAAGGTATGGTCACAGCCATCCAAGAAGACTCAGGTATAGTCACAACCATTCGATCAAAGAGTCATGTATTTAATAATGAACCAATCCACGCAGCCCAAACATACGTAATCTTAGTTCAAGGTCTTCAAACCCTAACCGATCTTAGTACAAATTCTAGCATGCGAACAAATGTGTTGAAGTCGAGCATGATAGTAAGTCACTTGATTACCAGTCTGTTAGAGTCGGTCTTGAGCCCTCCATCAGCGATCAAAACTCTTTGCATTTTTCATAGGTAGGTGTCTCATCAGTGTCAATTTTTTGCATCCCGTTAGGCATGCCATAACCCTGATGGAGGAGCTAATGTGTTTATACCCCTCTTGGCATTGCTGGTTTAAGTCATTTCAGTCATTAAAGCTCTTTCAAGCTTGTCTTGTCTTCTCTTGAGGTCAATTTCCTAGGTCTAGGGTTTTGGTCAAAAATATTACAAGGTCATCTGTTTGAAAGTCAATGAGTGTTCAGTAAGCCAGAGGGATGATTGTAAAGGTGTTTCTTCTAAATTTTTATCTGGTACATTTAATCTTCACCTTGGATTTAAAAACCTTGTTTTTAAAGCCAAGGTCATTTTTCATTTATTTGTAAAAAGTGATGAAATTTCGAAAGTCTTCAGTGAACAAAATGCAACCCTGGTCCCCTTTCCAAGGTCCCTCAGATGATCTGCCTGCAAAAAGAATCAAGCAAAAGCATTAAATCAGTCAATTTCAGGA
>APFE030706069.1:17316-33291 GCA_000404065.3 Pinus taeda
CTTGTCCCCTTGAAACAGCATAAAATTCAGCACTTTTTACAGGCAGAAACAGCAGTCCAGTTTGTCCACTTTGCTCCTAAACTATGTCAGAAACCGAAACTTATGAGCAAAGTGATGACCAATCATCAACAGAAATTGAGGAACAGAGGCAGCCACGTAGGAGTCGTAAGGGTGGACATCATAAGCGAGAGGAGCCCACCTCTTTGATAGAGTTACAAGCTTGTCCTATAGTTATATCATGTTTTCAGTATATGTCTTGCTACGAATTTTGCGAGAGGATCTCTCGGATTCAGCACCACCGAGATTTGGCCCGCCTTTTTGTTTTACATTTGCATGATGGACATGTCAACCTTGCAGGGGTAAACTTTATTTTGACACCCGAGGTGATCTCACAGGCTACAGGGATACCTAATGTTGGTGAGGTGTGGAATAAGCGCAAGTTGTTAGATTTTGTTTTCTTTGAGCCTTATGTTCGGCCACCATTCATGAGACATATGGCAGGGGTGTTTCCATTCAGGTTTCTCAGAAGCGAGTATGCTCCCATGGTGAAGCTCATTATGCATTATTTTACTTGTGAGGGAAGATTTTCACTGGTGTACTCATATCACATTCGCCTCTTGATGCATTTCACCTGAGTGAGGATGATGAACATCCCGGTTTTCTTCTTTCAGAACTTTCAGAGGATGGTGCCCACGTTGCAGAGGAAGACCCCGGCACAGCAGTACAGGAGCCTTTACCATCATGGTTTGATTCAGCTAGTAGTATTGCATCAGTTGACTTAGTAGGGCATCTCATGGGAAGAGTTCATCTCTCGTGGGTTTTTCACAGTACCATCACCGCCGCATCCTGAGGTTGTTCAAGAGGAGGGAGGACCATGACATCAGCATGACATCCCTGTTACTAGACATGTCAGCTCCTCACCTCAGGTCACCTATCAGAGAGGCCCAAGGGCCTTATTTGCAGCAGCTCGGCGAGTACTTTCTCCACACCAGGTGGAAGGGGTCTCGCCTTCTTCATCAGCACCACGAATGTTATCTCCACACCAGGTGGAAGGGGCCTCGTTTCCGACAGCAGCACAGGTATCAGAGAGGGGCAAGCAGCCCATGATTGAGGAGAGATTGTCAGGTGATATAGTTATTGATCTTGACGCCGGTTCTCCTAGCACAGAGCTCAAGGATATCATCCGAGAGAAAAGTACCGAGATTCAGTCATTGCAAATGAAAATATTGATGGCAAAATGGATAATCAACTATTTAGAGCAGCGAAACAAACAGTTGGAGGATGAGCACAAGCTATATGAGCTGCAGAAAATTCGTGAAGACCGGGAATTGGCTCGTAGGAGACCCAGTGATTTGAGACCCATAGATCGAGAATCTATGTTTATTTGGGACAATGCTCATTTGAAAAGGTTGTTGGCTAAGGCCAATCAAAATAACAAATTGCTGAGGAACATGAAAAATCATTATTGGGCGCGGATGCACGTGTGCAAAGCAAAGATGAAAGTGTTTCAAAGGCGGTTGGCAAAGGCACTAAAACGGAGAAAAAGGCTCGATCCCCTCCGTATCTTGGTCGAGGCTTCCTTGAAGGAGCCTAGCACTAAATAGCTCAGCCACAACACAAATTTCAAAATTTTTTGAGCATTTTGGGTCATTTTGGTGTTTTTTGGCAATTTACAGGTTTTTGCTCATTAACGCGTCTCACCCCCGGTGAGACATGTCGTCCCGGCACCTCCATTTGACAAAAACTCAGCATTTCCAGATTTTTCATGCAAAGTTACATATGCACATGGATGGACTTGAGATTTTGTGAAGTTTTGGGCCTCCAGAAAGCCAAAAAACATGCAAAATTTGACTTTCTGCCACTTTTTTGAACTGCAGAAAGCTGTCTTGGGAGAATTGAGTTTTGACAGCACAAATGAACTCCAAATCTAGAAATTCCAATTGGGTTGGAAATTAGACTCACATACCTTTCCAACAAGCCTACTTTTGACCAATTTGGCGACCTTAAAGTGCCCCAAACATGGCTCCAAAGGTGCGCGACATGTCAGGCAGGGGGGCGCGACATGTTGGGTAGTTTTCACAGGAAATTCATCTACAGCTCAGGAATTCGCCCAGCTTTGACTAGTTTTGACTTGAGATTGGATTTTTCACCCTCTTTGATGTAATTAATGTATTTTCATATTGTCATGACACTTATTTACCTATTCTAGAAGATTCATGCATGAAAAAGCAAACATTTAATGAATGGATTGGTTTCCTAGTTTATAGAGGCAAGTTGTTTTGACTGCCTAGTTGTTAGTGCTAAGTTAGAAGTGGTTGAAACAGCGCCTAGAAGGATGAGCTCGACCCCTAGAGGCAGGGAAAGTGGTTAGATCATCTATATTATGTACTTTCATACTCATTTTCATGGTTGGACTCTTGAGGGAGAAGCTATCATTGTATTATTTCACTGTATATCTGCAATTTTTGGCTAAGGAAGACCAGGGTTTTGCAGTCCTCTTTGGGATTCTTGTGGACTCATGTGTTGATGGTGTGTTTCTCAATGTTCTTGTAAGCTTTGTTATGTGATTCATTTCCTTTCTTTACTTCTGCACATTAAACAAATGAAGTGTTTAAGTAAGAATTCATGCTTGCCATGCTCTGCTTTTAAGTTTGTTTAATTTCAATGTTTTCTACTGTCTAAAGAGAATTCAAAGTTATTGTTTGCTCTCTTTAGCTCTCTCACCTATCATTCCTAATCATCCACCTCAATCAAAGACATCAATACTGTCTCCTACCTCGCCCCAAAGAAACCCCTGCAGAAACTGTGTCCAATCCCCGCACCCAAAATTGCCATCCCCTCAATTTGCCACCAAAAACCCTAAAAACCCCAAATCAACCCTTTTGATCAGTTTAATAGCCTAAAATCAGTGTTAACCTGTTGGTCATCTCATCCATTGAAGATTTTACTGAGATTGACCTGAGAGAGCCTTCTCCTGCCCCGTAGGGCTAGCTATGAGGCTAAATGGTTTGATGTTGCCTTGAGGTTTGCCTTTTCAGCCTGAGGTGAAATTTCAAGCGATAACACCACCAAGGTCCAAGGATCCAATTTTTCTTGAAATATCCAATATTCCCTTAGTGGGAGGCCTCCGAAATTTATTTTCTTTTAGACCTGTTGTAGCCCGGATTGTACAGGCACTGCGACAACACTTAGGACAGGGGTTGTCACTCTGACCCCCGCTGACTCCGTTCTAGTTGTCTCTTAACAACAGGCTATGGGGGGTAGTCCTTATGAAATGAAGGGAAGAAAGACAAGTTGGGAACGAACTTGTTTAGGAGACACGAATGAGTGGCCAAGCCACTTGGTCGAAATCAAGCAAAATTATTGATTAGATTTAGATTTTCTATTATGAGATCAGTGCCTTAATGGAGTCACAAATTCTTGTTTTCTATAAATTGAAACAAAATGACTGGATGGACACCTGCTGCTTGAATGCTTGACTAACCTATATGATATGCAAGACCTAGGATTTATGTGAAATGCAATAGTCCTGGTAAATTTTAATTAGATGCTTAGTCTAAATGTAACTTTTTCTCAAACTATTTTGAGAAGCAATTCTCAAAGTAAGTTGTGAAATGGAAGCCAAAGGGAAGCAGACAATGACATGATTAACGATACCCCCCTCTGTGTTTCACTCACCCAGTGCCTTCGCCGTTGTAGAGACTGTGGCTCTGATGACTGCAAGGTCACTGTGTTAACTATTAAGAGAAACTGAATCTCTCAAGCTAGTGTGAAAAGGGTTGCCCTATATCTCTATCAACCTAGCTTATGCTAGGAGGTAAATTATTAATGCAAGCTAGATGTAGGATGCTAAATGCAAGAGGATGAGTAAGGTTATCTTGAATTAAGATTGTTTGAGTTTCTTAAGTACTTAACTTATGGTTACTTTTTATGCCAATAGTACTTAACAACATTGGGAAAAATGATCTTAATTCAAGATTGGTGCTTAACGATACAAGTGCGAAATTCAACTATAGGTCAATCCACAAGATGTTTAAGTAAATCTACTTAACTACGAATGATTATAAACATAAGATATTATGCCAATTCAAACTTAGAAGCCCAATATAACTCTATCAACAAGATTAACTTCAGATTTTGAGTGCAAAGTTAGATAACCTTTAAGACCAAGATGAGATAAGGCAATAGCAGTAATACTTTAGAAATTCTAGACTTTATTAGTGTTATGACACCAATGAGGAAGCCATTTTAAATCATGAAATTTTGCTCAAACATGAAACATAAAAAAAATCAATGACCAACAAATGTAAATTAACTTGTTTAGCGCACTTTATGATGAAGTATTAAGTGATATTTAAGATCTGATATATTTATAACAATATTAAATAAATCACAGATCAAAAAACTAATGAGGCCCAAAACAATGCCCAAGATGTTAAAAAATAGTAAAATTTCAACAAAATTAAAAAATAATAATTTTTAGATCTATTTAGAGGATGTGATTCAGAAATTTCAAATCTGATCTATTTATTACAATAGTGAACAAATGACAGATGAACAACCCAACAATGCTCAAGACAATCCCCAATATATCCAAAAATAGTAAAATTTTGATGGAAATTGAAAATTGAAAATTTTTAGCCCTCTTTAGATATTTGATTCAGAAAATTTTGCAGGCTTGATTCAACAATTCACACAGAAAATTTCAGCAAGCAAAAATTTAGATCTAGATCAAATCGAAGATGCCCAAGTGGCCAAAACTCATGAAAATTAAGATTTTACAATTTTAAGTGATTTTGACCTTTAAATATGTGATTTTAGGGCTTAATTGTTGTTGATTTCAATGTTGTAATAAAACTGAAGTAAAACAAGGGTTTAGAGGTCAAACTCTAGGCCTAAGGTCTTGTAGAAACACTTGCCCAAGTGACCCAAAATTTTTGAAAATCAGAATTTTTGAGCCACAAAACCTGCAAAATCACCAAGTATTTAGCTTTAAAAATTTCATATAAGAGTTTAGGGTAGATCAGGGAAAAAAAATAGCTAAGAAAAGGCAAAACAAGGCCAGGAAAAGTCAATTTGTGGGGATAAAAGGGCTGAAATAATAGATCGGGGGATGAAATGGCAAGAGGATGCCAAAAGCTAAAAACCCATGTCTCGAATTTTTTTCTTTCGAATTTGAATTTTTCCGTCAAATCTTCAATAAATTTCCCTTCAAAATTGTCGAGAGACTAGATCTTACCTTCAGGGACCTAGATCTAGCTCTTCTGTCACTTGATCCCTTGATCCTACCCACAAAATGAAAGTAAAAACATCCAAACCCCAAATATATACAAAATAGATCTAAAACCCCAACCCAAATTGGAAAAATAATTTACATTTAAAAATACAAAATTATTTTACAAATTGTACATGGGTTTTAAAATAAATTTTATAATATTTTTTTTGAAAGAATGGCTAAAACACTTCAGAAAACTTATTGCTCACTATAGCCCAAGCGAAGATTTAATCTACCATATAAAAACTAGGAATTCAAGCAAGATGATCATTATTCATAGTTTGTGAATTTGGAGACCAAAGATTGAGTATTTGCGAACATTATGTATTATCTCAAAATATACGAAGTAAAGCACCACATAGAAAGCTCGTAGTCAATACATACCACAGATCATCAAACAATAACACCTCGAGTTGCAGCCCAAAGTATTTTATTATGGTAGAAAAAATAGATCCCAGTGGGACTATAATTTACAAAATGCTTCAGTGGCAATTTGAGCCAGATATCAAGATGACTAGAGACTGAACCTGATGGAAAAATAACGGCTAGTTTATTTGATCCTCTTCGAAATAATCTTGGTCGTTGATAAACACTTCAAGATCTTTTAACCTTGGCTCTTGATTTTTTTTTTTTATTTTTTTATTTTTGAGGAATTTTCGAATTTATCATTTAATTCCATTTTAATTAGCTCAAAATTAATTATTTTGAGCTTATTTCCTCAAAAATTTGATTTTGACTTAACTATTAAGTCGAAGGGTCCAAATTTTTTTGAAATATACAATATTAAGGTCTTTAAAAAGTGATTCTTGTAAGACCCACAAATTTTTCCATTTGAAGAATTTATATTTTGACTATAACTAATTGATTTTTTGGCTTAGGATTTAATTTTATTTTGCTAGAAAAATTAATTAATTTACACATGAGGGGATTAATTATTTTTCCAACCCTCTAATACATAAGATTTTTCATTTGCAAGACTCAAAGAGGGAATACACATTTGGCTTAGACTATCAAGACACAACCTATTTGCGACACAATATGATCTAATAAACCAAACGATTGTAATAAAATAATTAAACTAACTAGCTTAAATTATTCCCAAGCCACTTTATGCAATCAACTCACAAAATAGAAGAAGAGATAGATCAACGACTTCAAAATTAGCCTATTCGAGGGGGGAAACCTCCTTTACATTACACAAATGAACAATTCTTGGATGATACAAATGACAATACCTCCTTTCTAGATATAGGAGTTTAAGGGGTCACAATACAATTAAAGCCTACATAACAATAATATTGTAAGGGCACAACAATAACAATAGTGGGGCTTCTATGGGACACAATAATAACAATATGAGGACTACATGGGCACAAAAATACAATAAGGGGGTTGCACTAATAACAATAAGGGGCTACACTAGTAGTATATGGACATAACATGCCCCTCTCCTTCAAAAAAATATTGTCTTCAGCGCTTGAGTAGTTTTGGATGCTTCTGTATAAAATTCTCATCCGACCATGCATAATCTTCAGCAATTAAGTTCCTCCATTTGATGAGATACTTTGAAATTGATTGATTTCGTAGTTATCAGGTTCTTATTTCCAGCACTGCTTCAGGTTCGAATATGATTTTTTGTTCCTTGTCAAGTCTGACAATATTGTTTGAATTGGGAGCTTGCCACTTATAACCTTCTTTAAGCATGAAACATGGAAAACTGGATGCACTCGGGTAGATGCACGAAGCTCCAATTTGTATGGCATACTAACAATCTTTTGCAACAACTTGTAATGACCATAGTACTTTGGTGATAATTTATTATCCTTCGTAGCTTGCTTGAGGGACATTTGTTTGTATGGTTGTAATCGTAAAAGTACACAGTCACCTACATCAAAACTTCTTTCGCTACGATGTTGATTTGCTTGTTGTTTCATTTTATTCTACGCCAAAGTGAAGTTATCCTTTAAGAGTTGGAGAACTTCTTGTTGATGCTTGATGTGATCTTCCACTGCTTGAACCTTAGAACTTTCTTTTAAAGATGATGTGATGGATGGTGGATGATATCCATAAAGTGCCATAAATGGGGCCATTTTTGCCGAAGCGTTATACCACCATTCAACCAAAGGTAACCACTTGACCCATTGTGTTTGTTTATCAGATACGAAGCAACGAAGATATCCTTCCAAACATTTGTTCACTATCTCTGTTTGTCCATCTATCTTTAGAGTTTGAGGAGTGGTAATTCCTGCCAATGCATTACAAGATATGGTCGAATTCATTTCTTCATTCTCTGGGGTTGGTTCCTGGTGTATATCATTTTCTTTTTCATTTCTTGATCTTTTTCTTCCTTCTTTTCACAATCTATGTAGAATAATTCTTCTTAGCACACTTATGACCTTTATGTAGGAATTTACAGGGTAAGTTCCTCAGATAGAACACTAAAGGACACCACGCACAAACAGATCACAGATCAATACACCAATATTCTTGACGTGGTTAAAACCCTCAAAGAGGGAAACAGTCCACGACCTGAGCCAAAGCGACCACTTCAGGACATTTATTAATAAAAGAAAGAAAATTTACATAAGCTTCTCTCGTGAAAGGTCACCTTACAAATGACCATCCATGCTCTTTAAATAGAGATCATGGACCAATCAGGTGTTAAGTCACAAATCAAGCATCGATAATACCGAGAAGAGAATGAACCACCGAATCACTTCATGTTTAAAACATATTGTGACCGTCGGATTGTAAGTTACAAAAGTACATAGTAAAGAAACATACTTTACCTAACTCTACACTAGACCAAGTTATACTTAACTATTTCCTATGTGTCGGAATATCTTAACATTGCCCCTTAAGAACAAATTGGGATAGGGTTGAAGGATGTACAAATATAACACAATAGGAGAAGGAAGGAGGCATTAGAGCTTATCCCCCCCTTAGTGACAGCTTCCTGAACTCCAACCATAAATCAAAGTTTAGTAAACTTCGCCTCTGTGAGAGCCTTTGTAAAGATGTTTGCAACTTGATCATCGGTTGAACAATATTGCACTTCAAGAACATGGTCATGAATGAACTTCCTGATGAAGTGCATGTGTAGTTCAATGTGTTTGTTGCGCTGATGTTGGACTGGATCTTTGCATAGTTGAATGGCACTTTGATTATCATGCCAAAGTGTAGTCGAATGTTGCTGCTAACAGCCAAACTCTAACAGGATCTGACGAAGCCACATGGCTTCCTTACTAGCTTCTACCGTGCCATGATACTCTGCTTCTGCTAAAGAAAGAGAAATGACACTTTGTTTCTTGCAAGCCCATGTAATAGGTTCGGAACCAAGAGTGAAGACATAAACTGCAGTGGACTTCCGATCATTCGAGTCACCAGCCCAATCAGAATCAGTGAAACCAACCAATAGAGGAGATGCTTCTGCACTATAATGAATCCCAAACTGAACTGTACCTCTAACATAACGAAGTATTCTTTTAGCTGCTTTCCAATGACTTTCATGTGGGTTTTGCATAAATCGAGCAATAAGGCCAACAACGAAGGAAAGGTCAGGGCGTGTATGGGTCAAATACAAAAGTTTTCCTACGAGCTGACAGTATAAGGTAGCATCAACTTCAGGGGAAGTACAAGTGACTAAAAATTTTGCTCCAGAGTGAAAGGGAGGAGGGGCTGACTTACAGTCTTCCATGTGAAAGTGGTGTAGAAGATAAACATACTTGGACTGGGAAAGGGAAATACCTTCCTTGGATTGCAAGACTTGAAGACCAAGAAAATAATGTAAGTGTCCTAAGTCTGTCATTTCAAATTGCTTTTTAACGCTGGAATTCACATGCTTTATAAGGTTGGGATCACTACCAGTAAGGATAAGATCATCAACATAAAGAACAAGAATGATAAGAAACTTATCCACTTTCTTGGTGTATACAGTGTTTTCAGAATGACACCTAGAAAAGCCAGTATCTAAAAGAAAGCTATCCATTTTGGCATACCAAGCCTGAGGGGCTTGCTTGAGACCATAAAAGGATTTCTTAAGCCGGCATACAAGGTTGGAGTCTGTTGTATAAAGCCAGGTTGTTGTTCCATATAGATTTCTTCATGCAAGTCCCCATGCAAGAAGGCAAATCTAACATCCATCTGATGGACTTTCCATTTGAAAGAGGCAACAAGGGAAAAAGCAAGGTGGATAGAGTTCATTTTGGCAACAAGGGAGAAGGTTTCAGTATAGTCAATGCCTTCAACTTGTGAAAAACCCGTAGCAACAAGACAAGCTTTATGTTTATCAACTTTTCCATTTGGTCCAAAGTTGGTTCTGTAAACCCATTTACAGAGGAACAAGATTTCATGTATCATTTTCCAATAATGAATGATATTCTTCATTCATAGTTGTGTCCCAATCTAGATGGCCTAAAGCTTCTACAAAAGTGTCAGGATCATAATTCGCTGAAGCTTGAGCTAGTAAATAAGAGGCTCTATCGAATTGAGAACGTGTATGTCACTGATTTGTAGGATCACCTGCAAGAGAATCTGCTGCATCCCGAGTAGCACGAACCCATTTTGGAAGCTGAGGCGCTGAAGCAGGATCTTGAGAAGGTGGGGGAGGATTGTTATCCTCGTTGTCATCATCTAAAGAAGAAATATTTTTAGAAGTAGAAGGGATAGAGAGAGGTGGCACATTCACCGAACTAGGCTCATAGGCCGATATATTTTCAACAAACTTTACATCTCTTCTAATGATAACATTTTTGGATTTAGATGAAAGAAGTCTATATCCTTTGAAATATTTAGCATATCCAACAAAAATACATTTTTCACTCTTAGGTTCTAAGGCTTTATGTTTCTCACTGGGAATGTGGGTCCATGCTTCACTTCCAAAAACATGAAAGTGACTTACATCTGGTTTAATTGAGGTCCATGCTTCTTCTAGAGTGATATTCTTTAAAACCTTAGTAGGTGTGATTTATTATGTAATTTGCACAGTTAATTGTTTCTGCCCAAAAATTAAGACTAAGTCCTTTAGATTGAAGCATACAATTAGTTATTTCCTTTAAGGTGTGATTCTTCCTCTCAGCTACACCATTTTGTTGTGGAGTATATGGAATAGTATGTTGCATTTGAATTCCATGCTCAGTGCAAAAGTTAATGGATTTGTTGTTAACATATTCTTCGCCATTATCAAATCTTAGCTTAAGAATTTGATGTCTAGATTGTTTCTCAACAAAGGCCTTAAAGACTAAGAACATGTTAAATAATTACTCTTGAGTTTTAATAAGTATACCCAAGTGCGTTTGGAGAAATAATCAATGAAAATTAAAAAATACTTGTAGCCAGAGAACGAAACAATTGGAAGTGGACCACATAAATCACTATGCACTAGCTGTAAAGGGGCTGAGGCGTGCCAAGAGGCACGTTTTTCAAAACTATCCTGATGATGTTTTTTGGGTACACATCCAAAACAAACACCATCTTTGCAGGATACCATAGGAAGACCTGTTACCATATTTTCTTTACATAGATTTTGAAGGGAGCTATAGTTTAAGTGACCAAAGCGCTCATGCAAAAGTTTGTTCACTTCATCATTATGAACAACAAATACCGAGGGAAGAGTTGATGGCCCAAAGTTGTTAAACTTATACAACCTTGTAGAATCATCAACAATACCAATAGCTAAAATCTATCTAGGATCTCTTAGGTCCTTAATTACAACATCATGAGGTGAAAATTCAACGATTTTACCTTCACCTGAATGAGTTATCTGATATACAGATAGAAGGTTGCAGGATAAGGTTGGAACACATAATATATCATTAAATTGACCATTGTCTAGATGAATAGTTTCAGTCCCTACAACACTAAGAGATCTATTATCACCAACATATATATTTTTGAGGTTACAATCATTTAAAGAAGAAAACATGGCTTTGTTTTTGGCCATGTGATAAGAAGCTCCAGAATCAATGAGCTACTCATGAGAATGAGAAGAATAAGATACATTTAGTGCATAACTAGACCGAGACGCTTGACAACCACATGCAAAAAGTGCTATTCTTGAAGATGAAGTTGAAGTTGAAGAGTGCTCCAAATGGATGTCATGCTTCTTCATTGCTGCTTCCAAGGCTTCCATCTTCTTAAAGCATTTGGATTCCAAGTGGCCATCTAGATTACAAAAGTTGCAATGTCTATCAATCTTCTTCCCTTTGTTTTTATTTGCCTTATCATTTTGAGACTAAAAGTGCTTAGGACCCTTGGTTGGTTTAGGACCATTCTTTTTAAGATGCCGCTTCTTAGGATTCTTTGAACTTGGTTGCTGCTAGGCAGCTAAAGATTTCTTAGAAGAGTTTCCAAGATTAAGAAGGCAAAGATGTAAGAAGTTTTCTTGTTTTCTTATTAAAGAATCACAAAAGACATCAAAAGAGGGGGAATTGTAGGCTTGTACTTGAGAAATAAAGGCTTCTCTAGTAGAATGGAAGGTGGAAACAAACAAAGAGTAAGCTGGTCCTAACTTAGTAAGAATGGAATAGATAAGGTTACCATCTTATTTCTTAACCTTAACACCTTCCAAGAGAAGTCTAATGGCCTTGAACTTGGACAAAAAATCTTCAATGGAAGAAAAATTATTGGGGTCCAACATAAGCAACTCATTTTCGAGTTGATGGGCTCTAATTTCGTTTTCAACTCCATTTTTTTTTTTTGGACTGTTTCATTGCTTCATCAGGGGTATCAAGTTCTGGGATATGGAATCTAAGGTTTGGAGAAATAGACATCCCTATCAACCCACGTGCTTGATCTTGCTTATTTTCCCATTTGATTGACTTATCTTCATCTTTAGGTTTATACTATTATCTTAAAGCTATTTTATAAAGACCTTTACTTCTAAGTAAATCCTCCATGTAGGACACCCATTGGAAATAGTTGGTGCTGTCAAGAATAACTTGGCATGAAATTTCCATTTTAACAGAAACTGAAGCTGTAGACGCTGAAACTAAGTATTGCAATGGAAAGATCTCAAAAAATTATGCCGATTAAAAAAAACGACTCTGAAAATGGCTTCTGAAAATGGCCTTTTGAAGAAAAGTTGTTTAAGATGCCAATGAAGTAAGTGAATGTGCGGAAATGAATAATATTGTTATATTTTTAAAAAAATCCATCTCTTTCCAAACTTAATCTAATTAGCTCACTTAAAAAAAAAATTATGTGATCCACTTTTATAAATAAGTGAAAGTCACTTTTACAATGGTATTTTATGAGCTACCCACTAAATTGTAACTTAAATAAAAGATAAAGAGACTTTAGAATTATAAGTGACTCACTTTTTATAATAGGTGATAATACTTTTACATAGAATAACTTTAAAACATAAGTCACATGTGCTTTTTGAAAAAGTAACTCAACAAAAAGAAATACTTGAACCAAAGCCCTGTATTCTCATAAAGTAACTTTAAACCAAGTGAGTTAGTTTAAAATGTTAGTAATTTTTGGAAAAGAAGAATGGTTTTTTTTTTAGGTCACTAAAGCTTTGGAGTGCATGCTTACTTGAAAAAACCCTTTTTGCCTACAAAACAAAAAAACACGCAAATCAACATGGACATGCAAAAAAAACCAAATCTTATGGCTTGAAGTTAGCTTTCGCCAGGAACTAAATTTTTTACTCAATGTTTCTGATTTTCTGAGATCACACTAAGGCACGGCGGAAAAGAGCATACACATGAGAAAAATCCTTCCTTTTTGTTTTTGTTTTTCCCAGGTTGCACAGAGTCGCGGGGCAAAGAGCATACGTAGAAATAAAATGTGTAGATTCGATAATAATAAACAGAGAGCTAAATAAACCGAAATAAACACAGAGATGAATAATTAAAAATGCAAATAAAGACTGTATACCTCCAGATCTTATAAATGACGTAGTTAGGGCTACCAGAAACCTTTTCACGTGAAACGAAAGGGGTTCCTCACTGGAATAGATACTCCTAACACATTAGAGCAGTCCTCTCGGCCCGAAAGCAATAAAAAACTGTAGATCTAGGAAACGACAGTTGGATGCAGTTGTATCAGCTTTGGATTTGGATCACCAACGGATGCAGCTGATGCAACCTTAAGGCTGCTACACCCTCACACCTTATCGAGACTATTCTCCCCCTTATAAGCCTTTAAAGTTCATGCCTATATATATATATATATATCCGAAGCGTAGTTTAATTCTTTTTCCTTAGGAAACAGGACCACTTAAGCTATCAGAGCCTTTACACTATCGGGAGCATTTAAATATGCATTTAGCTTTAAAACCCTGCTTTTATCATAAATAACCGCAATCCAATACATATATTGAAAATAACGGAAATAAGGGAAATCCAAAGAAAAACCCCGCCATATGCATATCTCTGGATCTCAAATTTTATAAGCCCTCTTCTATAAATATCGGCGGGTTCGACCTTTGGAATATCGCCTTCCTATTGCGTGCTCTGAACACCGATCCCTGATCGGCTGATCTCCACCGTCCATTCCCCTTTTTGATCTAACGGTCAACATTGATCCCAAACATTTAAACTAGCGTGCAGATTTTCCACCGTCGATCTGCGCGTATTAGATCCGACGGTCCACATCTATTTCGGGTGAACAACTAACACGGGGGTTATCCGCCCGATAAATGGTTTTCTCTCTCTCCTCCTTGCCACGTGTCGAATGTTGAATGGAATCGACCGACTGTCCTTCAAAACAGCTTACGCCTTTTCACTCACCCGAAAACCACTTTACTGTTACGAAACCACTTTCGCGATCCAATGGTCACGGTTGATCGCGATCCAACAACTATGATTTAATTGCGCGATCACAATCGCAACATCCACTTGGTTGGCTCCTCCCGCTCTAATGCGCCGATTCGATCAGTGTTTCAAACCCGATAAGGAAATAAGCCACACTTTATAAAACTTCAAGTCTGGATTTCAGATCCGACTGTGTTTTGCACCCATTCTTAGTGTAATTCGAGTTTTTAGCTTGCGAGACCAAAACCATGTAAAAAGACTTCGCCGACCTGATATGGTGATCCAACGGTCAGGATTAAAGCGGCATCAAACATTGAGGTTTATATAAAAAGCCCCGACTTTTATCACTTCTGGGATTTACGTGTGAAACACAGAAAAACAAAGGAATAAACACAACGAGGGTTTCCACAGGCTCGATAATCAATTATAAACACAATAATCATTCATTCATAATAAGGGAATTACAGAGCCTTGCCTTGACCCGATTACACACATGAAAGATCTCCGTTATCAAAATACAATCCACACACTATACTTACTCTCGCCTACTCAATCCTCGCCTAAATCTTTCCTCACTGGTCTAATTCTACAAATTAGTGGCCTCTGTTGCTAATCCGCCCATAGGCTTACAATTCCCTCGTGAATCCTCTCTTTCTATCTCTCTATCTCCAATCCCTCTTCAGAAAAGAAAGGGAAATACATATATGTCTTATCTAACCATCTCCTTCATAATTGAAGGGATAGACTACATATTTAGAAATCAAATCCTATCATAATCTGGACAATTCTAACTACTTGGCTTGATCTCCACACAGGGAGGATCACTTGCCACTTATCCTCTAATTTCCTTAGTATTTGCAACAAAATAACTACTTACATATTTTACAATTACTAAAATTAAACAACCAAGTCTTCCCCCAAACTTTCATTAGCCACAACATGTGACCATACCATCACATTGCTGGCTAGGTCTAGATGCTCCTGCATCAGACTCCCAAGGTTTAAAAATAATCATGATCTCCTGACCATGTGCTTTTGATTTGTGTCCTCCTGGATCCCATACTTTGTTCAGTAGTCTGTCCTTGGTTACTGCTGTTGTTGGTTGTCCTTCAGGTCTCCATACTCTATGCCGTATTGTCCCATTAGCTATGCTCTCACTGTTTGCTGCTGTCTTTTTCCTATATCTTCTTGCTTTTTGCTCATCATCGTAATTTATGTTAGGCTTCCACACTTTAATTTGAAATTTACCATTTCCTTCACTTGTATCATTCTTTCCAGCCAATCTTCCTTCCTTCTTTTGTCCTCTATTTAGTTTATTGGAATGTTGTTTTATGAGTTTCCACAACTCATCAATTTCTTTGTCCACTTCACTTCTCAGATGATGAATACTATTCTTCTGCAACTGAATGTGTTTTTGAATAAGAACATCATAATCCATGTGCCAATACCTTCTCCATTGATCCCCTACAACAATTCCAGTTCCTTCTTCTGGTTTCTCATTCATGGCTCCATCACTTCTTACTTCAATTTCCAGTATACCTGCAATTCCACAAATTTCCTAAAAACTAAGAATTTTTCCTGCTTGCTTAGGTACTTGGTGTTAGCGCTTGAGATTTCACCTCAGGCTGAGAAAGGCAAACCTTCAAGGCAACATCAAACCATTTCACCTCGTAGCTAGCCCTACGGGGTATGAGAAGGCTCTCTCCGGTCAATCTCGTTAAATTTTCAATGGGAAGAGATGACCAATCAAGGTAACACAGATATTAGGCTAGTAAACTGATTTGAAAGTTGATTTGGGGGTTTTTTGGGGTTTTTTGGTGGCAAGTTGAGGATCTGCAATTTAGGGTGCGGGGATTGAGCTCAGTTTTTGCAGGTGGGTCTTTGGGGCAAGGTAGGAGTTTGTGCTGATGCTTTTAGCTGAGATGGATGATCAAGGAG